>UESW01002819.1:46973-131635 GCA_900491605.1 Calamus simplicifolius | reverse complement strand
GCCGAATTACTAGATGGTCTTTATGTTTTGAATCTTCAAAAATCCAACAATTCTTCTGTCTATAACATAACTACTAAGAAAGTTAAGTCCAATGACTTAAATTCAACCTATCTTTGGCATTGTCGCCTTGGCCATATAAATGAGAAACGCATATCAAAACTCCATCAAGATGGACTTTTGAACTCATTTGATTTTGAATCATATGATACATGGGAATCTTGTCTATTGGGTAAGATGACAAAGGATCCCTTTACTGGACACAGTGAAAGGGCCAATGAATTATTGGGCCTAATACATACAGATGTATGTGGACCATTAAGTTCAGAAGCCATAGGAGGTTACAAGTACTTCATTACATTTACTGATGACTTCAGTAATATGGTTATGTCTACTTGATGAGACACAAATCTGAATCATTTGAAATGTTTAAATCTTTTCAATATGAAGTACAAAACCAACTTGGCAAGACAATCAAGGCACTTCGATCTGATCGAGGTGGAGAATATTTGAGCCAAGATTTTTATGACCATCTTAGAAGTTGTGGAATCATTCCACAGCTAACTCCTCCTGGAACACCGCAATGGAATGGTGTGTCTGAAAGAAGGAATCGAACCTTATTAGATATGGTTCGATCTATGATGAGTCCAACAGATCTTCCACTTACCTTTTGGGGTTATGCACTTGCACAACTGCGTTCACACTAAATCGAGTTCCAACCAAAGCGGTTGAAAAGACGCCATATGAGATGTGGAATGGTAAAAAGCCCAGTTTATCTTTTCTTAAGATTTGGGGTTGTGAAGCTTATGTAAAATGTCAAGTTTCAAATAAGCTGGAACCCAAGTCTAAAAAATGTTTTTTTGTGGGATATCCTAAAGAGACTAAAGGATACTACTTTTACAATCCCATTGAGAACAAAGTGTTTGTTGCTCGGAATGGTGTCTTTCTAGAAAGGGAATTTATTTCTAAAGGAACCAGTGGGAGCAAGGTACAAATCGAAGAGATTCGAGAACCACAAGATAACATTGAACCGCCTGTGGATGCTCAAAGTCAACAAACCACTATTGACACACCACCTGTAGCACAAAAGTTACGTAGATCTGATAGAATACGTATGAGCCCGAGAGATATGGATTTCTTGTGACTGATAATCATGATGTATTGTTAGTGGATCAAAATGAACCTACTACCTATCAAGAGGCTATGTTAGATCCAGACTCTGAGAAATGGTTAGAGGCCATGAAGTCTGAAATCCAATCCATGTATGATAATCAGGTATGGACCTTGATTGAGCCACCTGAAGGTACAAAGACTATTGGGTGCAAATGGGTTTTCAAAAAGAAAACTGACATGGATGGTAAAGTGCATACTTACAAAGCAAGGCTAGTTGCAAAAGGTTTCAAACAAACTCATGGTATAGACTATGATGAAACTTTTTCACCTGTAGCCATGCTTAAGTCTATTAGAATTTTTATTGCCATTGCTGCATATTATGACTATGAGATTTGGCAAATGGATGTTAAAACAGCGTTTTTAATGGAAACTTACTTGAGGATGTGTACATGACACAACCTGAGGGTTTTGTACAACCTGAGAATTCTAGTAAAGTATGCAAGCTTCAAAGATCCATTTATGGTTTGAAGCAGGCTTCTCGGAGTTGGAATCTTCGTTTTGATGAATCAGTCAAAGAGTTTGGATTTATCAAAAATGAAGATGAACCTTGTGTTTACAAGAAAGTTAGTGGGAGCGCCATTATATTTCTGGTCCTATATGTTGATGACATTTTACTCATTGGGAATGATATCCTTACCTTGTAGAGTGTCAAGTCTTGGTTAGGGAAATGTTTCTCAATGAAAGACTTAGGTGAAGCTGCCTATATCCTAGGGATAAAGATCTATAGAGATAGATCTAAGAGGCTGATTAGTCTAAGTCAAAGTACTTACATAGACAAAGTACTGAAAAGGTTCAGTATGCAAGATTCCAAGAGAGGATACTTGCCTATGTCTCATGGTATTACACTCAGCAAATCTCAGTGTCCTAACACAAAAATGAGCGAGAGTGCATGAGTAAGATTCCTTATGCTTCAGCAATAGGATCTATCATGTATGCTATGTTGTGCACTAGACTAGATGTCTCTTATGCTTTAAGCATAACGAGTAGATACCAGTCAGATCCCGATGAGAGTCACTGGACAGCGGTCAAGAACATTCTTAAGTATCTGAGAAGATCTAAAATATGTTCTTGGTCTATGGCGGATTGGAAGATGATCTAGTTATAAGTGGTTACACAGATGCAAGCTTTCAATCAGACAAAGATGATTTTCGATCGCAGTCAGGATATGTGTTTTGTTTAAATAGTGGTGCTGTTAGCTGGAAGAGTTCGAAGCAAAGCGCTGTTGCTGATTCTACAATTGAAGCTGAATACATAGCAGCATCTGATACAAAGGAAGCAGTTTGGATCAAGAAGTTCATTACTGACCTTGGAGTGGTTCCTAGCATCACAAATCCTGTTGATGTTTATTGTGACAATAATGGTGCTATCGCACAAGCAAAAGAACCTAGGTCACATCAGCGATCCAAACACATTCTTAGGCGTTATCATCTCATTCGAGAAATCATTGAGAGAGGTGACGTAAAAATATGCAGAGTTTCAACAGATGACAATGTTGCTGATCCATTGACTAAGCCTCTACCGCAAGCAAAGCATGATCGTCATGCTAGGTTCATAGGTATTAGATACATTGATGAGTGGGCCTAGTGCAAGTGGGAGATTGTTAGTAATAGTGCCCTAGGCCTATTGTATGGATATGGTATTTTGAATATTTATGAACATTTACTATTATCATAATTTGCATGTTTATTATATAATAATGTCCTTGAATAATATTATGAATTATTCTAAATGTCCCTAATCGGTTATTTTTGTGGGAATAACAATAAATTAAGATTAGTATGAAATTTGATTGATATTCATGGGATGAATATGTGTATGAGATACAAATCAAATTTATATGTATTTGTTGAGAACAAATATTGGACAAGACCCACCTTGAGATTAATACATGGATCAAAGTCATAAGTTAATCTCTAGTAGTCGTGTCATTAAATCCTTAGACCTGAGATTGCCATAGTTCTCAACATGAGGAATATTATGTTTTGACATAATCAAACGTTGTCTTTAACCGGATGATTATAAAGATTATGATTGAACATAATAAGAATCATGTAGTGAGATGTGAGTGATTAAGATGGAATTTGTCCCTCTTATTATAAGAGAGATATCTCTGGGCCCCTCGATGATTGAGACTGAGAAATGCATGGCCATGCTCAAATGAATTGATGAGATCAATATCATTTGTTTAGTCAGTCTAATTGGGTTTCGAGAAATTAAAGATAGAGAGATATAAGGTTGACTTTATCCATGCCTTATATTCTATCAAGATATCATGTGACAAAAGGATTATTTAAATAGCTACTTTAAGGTTGTCTCGGAACATGAGCTTTTCATTTAACTTGGGTAGTCATAATGTCTTGCTAGAGGCCGCTTATGACTTGTAGGTTCAAAATGTGATTTAGGCCTACTACCAACGTTAATTAAACCTATAGGGTCGCACACTAAGAACGGATAATAATGGTTACGATTTGTTACTCTCTATATAATTTAAAATGATGAGATTATTTTAAATTACAAATAATAATTAGTTGTCATTTAGATTCGAGTTTAATTTTGAGAAAATTTAAATTCGTAATTTAAATTGTGACAAGTAATTAAATTGTTGCATTTTCTTATTGGATAAGGAATAATCCATAAAGTTTTTTTGGTTAAAAATATATATTCCTTATTTTGTAAGGAAAAGATTTAAATTGTTATTATTTAAAAGGAGTTTTAAATAAATATCAATTAAAATCTTAGTTAACCAAAATTCTTAGCAGGCTTGTATATATGTTCGATATATACGTTTTAGAGTCTGTGTGGCATTTGAAAGGTCATATTGATTGGGGCGTTTGAAAGGTCACATGGATTGGGGCTTTTAAAGTGTCATATCTTTTGCCTTAAAGATGAAAAAAAACAGAGAGTTGAAGACATGGGTTCATTTTTGTGAAAAATAGAATAGTTGAACTGGCATTCAAAAACTATTTTGGTGTCCGTTCTTGTGTGGATACTTGTAGAGGGTGATCGTCTTTCTGAAAGGCAGCACCTTTGAAGATCCGAGAAAACCCAACACAAGAACAGAAGGATTACATACTGATTAAAAGGTAATAACAAAAGGTAATATTTTTGTTTATCCTTCTTTCGGTTATAAATTTATTTTATTTCTGCTGCATTTTTATTCCAATTAGATTGGGATTTTCATTCCGTAACCCAACACTTGGAAGTACGACCGTAGCTTCTGGACCGATGTTACTAGGGCCAGAACCATCTTCTCCACTCGAGTGTACCTCATCTCAGCATCTTTGAGCAATTTGCTGACATAATAAATAGGCTTTTGAATTTTGCCATCTTCTCTAATTAGCACCGAGCCAACAATATTCTCAGAGACCGCGAGGTATAGGCTCAGCGTTTCACCTGGCTTTGGGCTACTGAGGAGAGGAGGTGAGCCGAGGTATTTCTTGATGTCTTCAAAGGATTTCTGGCAATCTGAGGTCCATTGGAAGTTTTTGGCTGACCGAAGAGCTTTGAAGAAGGGAAGGCACTTTTCGGCTGATCGAGCAATGAAGCGACTAAGGGCTGCTATCCTTCCGGTGAGGCGTTGCACGTCCTTGATCGATTCAGGAGGGGCCATCTGCCACAAGGCTTGGATCTTTTGGGGATTTGCTTCGATGCCCCACTGAGAGACCATGAAGCCGAGGAATTTCTTAGAGTTGACCCTGAAAGCACATTTGGTAGGGTTGAGCTTCATTTGATACTTTCGAAGCATCTTGAAGCTTTCCGCAAGGTCCTCGATATGTTGAGATGCTTCCTTACTTTTCACCAGCATATCGTCAACATAAACCTCCATGTTCCGACCAATTTGCTGTTTGAAATTTTATTAACCAGCCTTTGGTAGGTGGCACCTACATTTTTCAAACCAAAAGGTATAACTCGGTAGCAATAGATACCTCGGTCGGTGGTGAAGGCAGTCATTTCCTCGTCTTTGGGCGCCATCCGGATATGGTTGTAGCCTGAAAGGCATCCATAAAGGTCAGCATCTGGTGGCCTGAAGTCGAGTCTACAAGTTGGTCGATTCGGGGAAGAGGGAAGTTGTCTTTCGGGCAGGCTTTGTTGAGGTCGGTGAAGTCGATGCATACCCTCCATTTGCCATTTGACTTTTTACCATAACCACATTTGCCAGCCAATCGGGATAATTGACTTCTTGGATGAAGTTGGCTTTGATAAGCTTATCCACCTCCTCTTCAATGGCTTTCTGGCATTCGGGGGCGAAGCTTCTTTTCTTTTGCTTGATTGGCTGAACTGTCTCGTCCACACTGAGGCGGTGAACCAGGACATCTGGGCTGATTCCAACAGGCATGTCTGATGCGGACCAAGCAAAGGCATCGGCATTTCTCCGAAGGAATTCGATTAATTCTTGCCGAGGCTTTTCTTCCAGCTGTGATCCAATCTTTACGGTTCGGTCGGGCCGAGCTTTGCTGAGTGGTACCTCCTCCAATTCTTCAGCTGATTCTCCTCGTTGCTCGGCGAAATCCTCTCGGGCATCCAGTCTATCCACCTCGGGTCTTTTGGACTGAAGGTCGGCGACAAAGTAATGCCGAGCTATAATCTGACTTCCCCGAACAATCCCCACTCCCCAATCGATGGGGAACTTCATGGGGAGGTGGGGAATGAAAATGATGGCCTTGAGAGACATCTGTCCCGGCCTGCCAAGAATGGCATTGTAAGGAGACCGAAGCTTGATTACAAGGAAGTCCATAAGCTCAGTGGCCACACGAGGCCAGGTGCCGGCTCGAACCATCAGAGTGATGACCCCTTCGGGGGTTATGGAGTCACCTGTGAAGCCCACCAGTGTGGACTCTGCGGTTCGAAGACTTTCTACTTGAAATTTTAACCTCACAAAGGCATCAAAGTACAAAATATTAACGGAGCTTCCGCTATCAATAAGGACCCGACTTACATCATAATTGTTTAGATTTAAAGATACAACCAGAGCGTCATCATGGGGTACTGTATCTCCCGAAGGTCTTCATCAGAAAAAGTGAGTTCATTAACTCGAGCTTTCTTTGATGGGCCTTCATCATCGCTCGGCCAAGAGGATGGGGAATCGGCCGTAGCTATCACATTAACATGGCCGATAACTAGAGGGTTCTGCGGTGGGAGTTAGCGAGGTTCAGGCTGGTGATTCACCTCATTGTTCGGCTCAGGAGGCCCTCTGAACCAGTCTAGTCTGCCTCATTGGATCAATCGCTCGATCTCATTCTTGAGCTGCCAACAGTCCTCGGTGTCATGCCCATGATCCCGACGAAAGCGGCAGTACTTGGCAGGATCTCTCCGAGCTCCATTGCCTCGAAGAGGAGGAGGTCGAGGAATCTGGCGCTCCATCAGAATCTATGCCCTTGGCACGGTGAGGGGAGTGTAACGATTGAACCTTCGAGCTGGGCTCCGGGTTCGGTCTCGCGACGAAGGCAGAGGAGCTCTCTGGCGGCGAGGCGGGCTGATGTGGCAGTAGTCTCGCTGTTTGTATGGGCCCTTTGCCTCCTTCTTCTTCAGCTGTTCAGCTCGAGCTGACCTCCTTGATTCCTCAACCCTGGCATACTTATCCGCCAGGGACATCATGTTCGAAAGGCTCTTCAGGTAATTAACCTCTAGAGCTAGGTAGAAGTCTCCCTCCTTCGATACCCCTCTGGTTAGGGCAGACATGGCCACCTCATGGTTGAGATGGTCAACTTCTAGGAGGGCCGTGTTGAAACGGTCAAGGTAGCTCTTCAGCGATTCCTCCTCTCTCTGCTTAACTTCAGAGAGGGAATCAAATCTCTATCGATGGCGACGGCTACTGATGAACTGGCTAATGAGCAAACAGCTCAGTTCGTCAAAAGAATCAATGGAACCTGGCTTCAAGCCGTTGAACCAGGTTCGGGCGGATCCCCTTAGAGTGGAGGGGAAGGCTCGATAGTGGATCGCATCCGATGCTCTATGAAACATCATAATGGACCTGAAGCTGCTTAGATGGTCATCGAGATCGGTGGATCCGTGGTATGGCTCGATGGTGGGGAGCTTAACATTAGGGGGAATCACTTCCCTCATGATCCTTTCGGAGAAGGGGATGCCCTGCCTCTCCTTTGGTCGGGACGGAGGGGCTTATTTGACGGCGTCTAACTCTTAATGCCATTCCTGATGCATCTCCTGCATCTGCTGCCTGATCCCTTCATCCAGAGTGGTAGGAGGGATCGGGAGATGAGAAGACGATAGTGGTGTTGAATCCTGAGAGGATACCGGGAAGGGAGAGCGAACCCACCTAGATCTGAGTGGGCTCTTCCCTTCAGCTTGTTGCATCGCCGGTCTCACCTTTGCAGGCTGGCGATCGCGATTCGCCGCCCTAGGCGGATCGGAAGAAGAGATTGCAGGCGGAGCGGGGGTAGCGGCCTTCTCGCGAGGCTGGGAGGCAGGAACGGCAGGGCCAGAGATTGCCTGGAATCCCTGGATCATCTGGGTCAATGCTTGAACCTGCTGAACTAGAGTGGTGAACTGGTCCAGGGTTATCGCCGTTGCCGGTGGGGAAGGAGTTTCTGGTAGTGGTGGCGGAGGTGCTACATCACTAATTAGATCAGGCCTTTGAGATGCGGCCTGATCTTGAGCCTCAGAGGTGGCTCTCTTCCGATTGGCCATTAGAGGATGCTTCTTCTGGTTTTTTAGTCTTGTCTCCTGGATTACAAGTTTATGAGACTTGAGGGCCCTTCCTTTAGCACCAATCTGTTGCCGTGGAAATCCATTCTTCAACTCGGGTGCGCTTCCGGCTCCGGGTCCGAACTCCAATCTCGACATCCGGGGTGGAACCTGCAAGATAGTCCGCACTCGCAAAGGATTTCCTTGGGGTTGTCCTCTGCGGGAGACCCTCCGACGCCCAAGTCAGTGAAGATTCACAGCAGGCAGATGTGAGGAGAAGACTTTTCACAGAAGAATCTTCCTCCAAGCTCTCGATCGGAGCTCTAATGGAGTAATCGATTCTGTAAAGCCAAGTGAATGTGTAGAAGTTTTTGTAAGGTGATTCGTGCGTACCTGAGAGGTCGAAGTGCTATGGTATGTATAGAGGATCACCTGATTCCCTGGGTGCGTCATGGGGGCCGAAAGTTGTTATGATTTGAAACAGATTCGAATCGAGTTTGTTACAAGATCAGTAGGATCTGTATCTTGTCAGTTAGAGGATCGACGGCTAGGAGAGCTGGCTGATGCCTTGGGATTCCACGATTGCATAGGCTCTACGCCACTCCTGGGTATGATTCTCTGTTTGGAATCTTATTCTGTTTCAGCAAATAGGGACTCTCCCGTGCCGGATTCTTGTTTAGGCATTTTGAGTGCTTCAGTTTGGCCGAGGCCGAGGACAATTTGATTTTCCGAGGCATAAAGGCGGCTTGAGTTACCGAGATATAATCATGGCTCGTGATGTCGAGGTATGGATACCTCAGGCTACCGAGATATAACCATGGCTCGTATCACCGAGGCATGGATACCTCGGCTTACCGAGAAATAAGAATGGCTCGTATCGCCGAGGTATGGATACCTCGACTTACCGAGAAATGAGAATGACCCGTATTACTGGGGCGATCCGACCTTGCTAAAGACGACTGATCTTCACTACTTGATGGCTATGATAGCTGGCTAGCGAGATGTTGGGATTGGACCTAGCCTAATTGTTGATGTGTACATGCCTTAATGTAATGACAATTTTATCCCTCATCACCCTTCTTGCCCTCAAGTTGGTCATTTCGTCCGACCCAATTGGCGCATTCAATGTTCCAAAAATCTGGTACCGATAAGCTATCCCGTTCGGGTACCCTTGGGTTCGGGTTATCTCGGACGATCAATTCTAATTCGGATTAATTGTAAATTGGATCGAATTAAACCCTAATTTTTTGGATTTAAGTTGGATAAATATGAGTTTAAACAGGCCCAAGTTGCACCCCTACGTATCTATGTCCTTGCGTTAGATTTATGTGGTTGTTCGTTTGTAAAATAAAATATAAAAAAAAGAAAGAAAAGAAAAGAAAGATGAAGAAGAAGAGAGAAAGAAAGCTTCTGGCGGTATCCTTGCAACGGAAAAAAAAAAAATAAATAAATTGTAATAACGGCAGGGCAGCTTTTTGGGATGAGAGGTGGCCTCAGTCGCCTGGTACAAAAGGCGACGTCGGTGATGGTGACGAACCACCTCGCCCTCCTCTCTCCTTCCTTTCCACGCGCCTCCGCCCTGCCTCTCCTCCGTGTCTCCGCCGCCGCCGCCACCATGTCCGAGTCCAGCGGCGTCTCCACTGCCTCCGTCGCCCAGGAGAAGCGCGCCCTTCGATCTGAGATTCGGAAAGCATTGAAGGCCTTGCCCCCCGCCCAGCGAGCCCAAGAAGGTCTTATCTCGCTCCCTCTCTCATCGCGTTTGTTAGATTTATTATAGGTTAAATCTTTACCCGGATATGTTCGAAGGAAAGCAGTTCTCGGATTTAGATTTTCGGGCTATCGTTTCTATCTGGAGCATACTTGCTTGTTGATTCGTTTTTATATTTCTTTTTCTGCGAAGTAATTTCCAGCTGACTGTAGTTTTTTTTCTCTGTTTCTTTCTACATTAAAACCAGGCTCTCGATATTGGGTTTTTGTCGCACGCTGGCATTGTGATGGTTGATGCGTTGTTCTTCAGTTGCTTTTGTTTTGTTTTATTCTATGTTTGCGCCAATTTGTAGTTTAGATGTTGGCTGTGACTTGGCTTTCATGTGTTTGTACATTTGCCATAGAAAGGAGAAGTTATTGTTTTTTGATTTTATTCATCTGAGAGCTAGTTTTTTTATTTATTTTATTTATAGTCAAGGGATTTATGAGTATGAATATATTATAAACAATCAGAAGCTTGAAAGTAAGAAAGCTGAAAGCATTTTGTCTACTTCCCAATATGGAGATTTCTTGTCAAGAATCAAAAGATGTTGACTCCTGTAATGAATGCTTCTAGTTTAAGAAGAAGAAAACTTTATGGATGGATCTAAACCCATAATTCAATCAGGTCTCATTTTTAGCCTGAGGTTTGTGCATCATTAAATTCAAATCAGTAATATTTGTCTTTCATCACTCTAAAACATTTTGTGGAATGAGAGATCTATGAAGGATGTATTTTAAACAGAATGTATAGAAGCTTGGGAGCTGATGCTAACCTCTCAGCCTAACATAATTTGTCCAGACACAGTAATTAATTAAGATCAGATAAACTTCTTTGTTTGACTTCAAAATCTTTAGCTACCTCTCTGCACAATGCTCTAGCAAAAGTTGGAGAGAAACAGAATGAATCCCGCAAATCCTGCATTGCCTCTATCAATCCTCGTTATTAATTTACATTGAATAAGACAAAGTGTTCTGGATGCAGTGATCTATCTGTTTAAATGGCACAAATATGTCACTGGCTTATAAATCTATCTGAAAAAGGAAATGCCTTATCCATATTTTAGAGGACTACTTGAGTAGAACAGCACTTAAGTTTTAGCCATAGATACAAGGCGATGCTTCTATACACAATGGCACTCTGTGATTAAGCGTATGAGAAACAAATGATGTATGCTAAGCGATTGCTGGGGGATTCTCTAACTGTCGCAAAAATGTGGTGCCATGCTGTTTAAACCTAAAAGTGAGGCAATGCTTGAAGCGTCATATTTCTACAACATAAGAAAATATTTAATTGACCACTGATGAACATAAACAATAATGTAATGTAAGCTTGAAATAAACAATTTTTTATCTAAAAAAGTGCTTAACTCTCTTATTGTGTAAACCAATTGGATTTTTCTTTTTAAGAAATTTAAAATATAAGTTATATGTGTTCCTTCCTCAATTGACATTTTTTGATGTAATCAAGAACATATGTTAGGTTTTAGACAGTTTGGCATTGCAATGTACCAGTATGGATTGTTTAGTTCTTGATCTAAAGCTAATACAGGCATCTTAGAATGTTATTGTAGATGGCTTGTGATTTCTGAGGTTGAAGCCCTGTAATTCTTATTTATGCCAACTAAGTTCACCTAGCAATCTTCAACTTTTCAAATCACAATCTTTTTTTACGAAAACGTTGGTTTTTTCCTTGTCCAGTTCTAGGATTAAGAAACAATTTGAGTAGCATTGTGACAAAGGTATTGACTACATTTATGTTGCATAACTTTGCGATAATGTGAAAATTTATTCTTGATTTTCAGATACAGAAATTCAGAATATCGTTTTGGATTCTTCTTGGTTTAAGTCTACTACAGGATTATGTGCTTATATAAGTTGCGAGTCCCTACGTGAAGTTGAAACATCAAGAATTCTGGCAGAAGTTTTAAGAAATTCGAATGATGGTATGTTTTGTGCACACCTTCTAGTTTCTAACATCAGTTATCGATTGCTTTGACCGTTGTTGTCTAAATTCCTTTATTACTAATCATGATGTACTAAATGGCAATTTTTTTAAAGATTTTGACATGGATAAATGGCAAACTTCCACCTACATGGTGTGGATACTTACCTAGCTTATTTCTGTCCAAGTCTACTGTGCCACATGCTGATACATCTCAAATGCAACTCATTCTGTTGTATACTTCCTATCCATCCCTCCATCATGTGTCTGCCAACTGAGTGAGGAAGAGAGCCCACAGAAAGAGTGCATGCACACAAACATACATACATACGTACGTACATTATGTATGTATGTATGTATGTATGTATGTATGTATGTGCAGACATACATCATGTGCAACCTAATTGTCTGAGAAAGTGAGCCTACAGAGATGGATTAGGGATCTATCCACCCGTCATGTGTGCCTTAATCAAGTGACATCATGAGTGACTAACTGAATGAGAAAGAAACCCTACAGAAAGAGTGCATATACATACATCAGTTTAGGTGCTTCTTTTTTAGAAACAGAGGATTTAGTAGCATATGGCTTACACACACGTAATTTACTGATATGAGTTGCTCATAATTTCAATAGTTGGTAACACATCAATTCATCTCTGTCATTGTTCATGCATGCATTCATGAATGCTTACATGTGCATCTGTTTAACTATCTCTCATACATAATAGTCAAAGCCATCCTCATGCACATTTGCAACTTGCCATAATGTAAGATATACATACATACATACAAACATGTAACTAACTGTCTAAATCAAGTGATTGATTAATGACTGAAGATCCTGAAATGGAGACATGCCAACTGTCATTTTTTGTATATGATGACAACCTCTGGTTGGTGGTACACATGGATGGTCTAAGCCATGTTGTGCACTGGTGTCTCAGCATTGGCACAAATGCTTCATGGATGACAGTGATGACCTAATATTAGGTTTCAAAACTTGTCTGCACTGTAAATTGTGGCAAATATTGCATATTTGAGGAAAATATTTTTTAGGTGCATAACATGTTCAATTGCAATGTAACTGAATTATGTCATATTTGATGCTTCATTGGAACTCTTACCAATTTTCATTTCATCTATTTTATTGCTTTGAGCAGTGGCTCCTGATTGAAAAACTACTTCGTGTCCATTGGTTTCTTTATATAAAATTGATATATATATATATATATATATCCTTACTGTTCATTTTCAAGTCAAGAATACCACACACAGGTGAAGAAAAGGCTTTATGTTCCACGTGTGGAAGATAAGAATAGCCATATGCGGATGCTGAGAATCTCAAGTAGCAAAGATTTGATAACCAATTCTATGAATATCTTGGAGCCATCCCCAATAGATGCTGATGGAAATCAACGTGAAGATGGTAAAGTTTCTACTTGCTGAAATAACTGGCAGGCGCTTGTAAGCTTTGTCTAATATTCCTCTCAATTCCATGGTTTACTTTCTAGTTATGAAATTTTTTAGAGGTAGGATTTTTAATTTCTAAGCAGTAAAGTGCATATTTAGTTGTACCAAAACAAAATATAGTTAGTTTGTTATGACTCAGAATAGAGTTAAAAGGAGAAAAAGGATTTTATAACCAATTCCAACTAGTTTGGGATTAAGGCTTTGTTGTTATTGTTATTGTAATGATGAAAAATGAAAGTCGCAATGGACTATTTCATAAAACATATTGTAAGACCAGCATTCAGGTCCCATTCTTGACAAAGAAAATGGTTTGTATGGTTTATATGCTTGACCTTGGCACAACACATTAACAAAGTTAGATTTGATTTCTGGATTAGGTTTGGAGGCTTACTTGAGATTCTTGTAACCTTAGCTTTACTATTAACCATTCTTAGCTAACTTGTAATATAAAGCTACACATGTATCTGGTGTCTTCATGATGCGTGATAAGGACATTATTGACCACGTTAGTATATTTGCATGTTCTAGATTTTTGTATTAGGCTCTCCAGAAATTTCTTTCACTGCTCCTTTCTGATCCTCCAGATCATTGTGAGCCATTTTTCTGATATGTTATTGGTGGATGAAATATATCTAACATTTGATTTTAAATTGGATAACCCATGCACGTTCACATATGAGTCAATTTTAATCAACAGTAACATGCTGAAAGAAATTACCATCCTTCTACCTTTCTAATTCTGACTCATTGCTACTGAAGAACATTTGTATTGTGTAGGGTAAATATATTTCTTTTGTCAGTATTACATGTCTTTTAACATTGATGAACTGTAGTTGCGAAGGTAGCTATATTGTGTTCTAATCTAAAGGGTTTCAAATTTGCAGTTATGTTGGCAAGTCACCCTGTTGACATTTTCCTGTTACCTGGTAAGTTTATTTCTTCTTCCTTGATGTTCATTGTTAACCTAATGGAACATTGATTTCTTATCTATTTCATTATATGCTTGCAGGAGTTGCATTTGATAGACATGGGCGGCGACTAGGCCGTGGTGGAGGGTAGGAATTATATGTTTCATATCTTTCTGATAGAAGCACTCCATTACCTTGGGCAGATTTTTGCTTGGCCCACTACAATAATCGTTATTTTTCATTCAAGTGGATAATTTGATACCACATTGTGTGTCACTACCAGCATTACCTCTGAAAGAATGACTGGGAGACACTAGCACACAATTTAAATACATAAAAATGAAGCAAAGCTACATTTCCAATATTTAAAATACTTTGCTACTGGACCAAGTAGGCTAGCGATTGATTCTTTTTATTGAGAAGCTTTCGTTCATGACACTTCAACATGATACTCAAGAGTCAAGATATTTGGGGACAGCAAGGATTAGTGCCTGAAATAGATGAATATTTTAGTGTCATCACAGACATCACTTGCATTGGTGTCATGCTGTGTTTCCTGATGTCCATCTAGCAGAAAAGAGAAGGGTAGTTCTTTGAGTGGAAAATAGATGCTAGTACATAGTGTCTGTAATAGAGAGATGAAAGATTGAGGGAATTAGAGAAATAGAGAGATCCTATAATCTTTATAAAAAAAAATTCAGGATCCTCAAATCAACTTTTAGATTGATGGCAATGCCTATTATATGAATGATGCTGGAGGATCCCATTCTGACTAGAAGATCATGCTGCCACCCCCAGCCAGAAACATTACAGATTACTGTCAAATGCTCAAAACATTAACTCTTTTATAGCATAAAGTTACATCTAGACACCCACTAAATTGATGCCAAGTTTTCTAAAATGCTGTTTAATAGCAACGTGGTAAAACTATTGGTGAAATTTATAAACATTTTATAATCTTCTATTAAACTATAAGGTCACTAGTTGTTTAATTAAATGACAGCTGTTGAAGCATTATGATGAAAACCTTTGATGGCTTGTTAACTCTCTCTAAAACTGATATTATTCTATTTTACATTTCTAAGATCATGTCAAATAATATGATATGACCAATTTATGGGATGAAATCCATGCGTTTCAAATACATAACGCATCTACTGGGATGCAATTACAACCTCCCATTTGCTGCCTTCTCTACTAACAGCTTCAGTATTCTGTCAACCTTTAAACACCTTTAACATCTTTGATTGCATCCCATTGATTAGATGCTTTCAAAATGACAAGAAGCTCAGGCTATCAAGTGGCCAATCCCATCTGAGCATCTTGAAGTAGGAGTTTTTTGATTATCTAATACAACCTACACACAAAGATTTACTGCAATGCTAACTACATTTAACTTTCAATCAGTATGTCTTGTGGGTTTTTTTGATTATCTAAAACCTTCGCAATATATTTTATGATGCCTCGTGGGTTTTCTAATTTTTTTCATGCTTCTGTTTGTGCAATGCTGCTCAAAAGCTACTATGATGTATTCCTGAAGAAATACCAAGAGCTAGCCATGGAGCGAAGATGGAAACAGCCTCTTCTTGGTACATCCAATTTTACATTTTCATATTTCTTTCGTATGTATCATATTCATAACAGATATACCATTGGGTAACTTTTTACGTTACATGTTTGGTTTAATTTCATCATCATGCATTGTTTGGCATAGGTTTATGCTGAAATATGTATCATTGACATAGTCTACTGTATTGGACCACTGTCCCCTAGTAAGATCTATTGTTGTTAATTTAAGCAGTAGCTGTTCAAAAGCTCTTTGACTGGTCTGCTGGCTTTTGTTTGGGGCCAGCTCTGAGTATATTACTACATGGATGTGCGACTTAAGACCAGTAGGCTCCTAAGCTATAGGATGCGTGCACATTTTGTGTTTGTACATTAACGGGTCGCTTATTCATCTCATGGCCTGACCTTTTTTTTCCCTTTTTGACTGGCAGTTGCACTTGCATACTCTGTGCAAATTATGGAGGATGATGTTATTCCTGTCGCTCCCCATGATGTTCTTGTTGATGCTCTTGTCTCTGCATCTGGTGTAATAACAATCAGCCTGCAGCCATGGAGAGGATGTGACTGAATGGTTCAACCCTTTCGTCTGCCTTTTCTGTTTTCCCTTATAGCATGTGCAATAATTTTAATGCTTAGTTTCTGGACCGGTTGAACTAAGATTAATGCTTTTAAGACCCTTTTTTCAGCCGAGAATCAGTATGATTTTGTTACATAAAAATATACTCCCTTTTTTCTTCTATCTGATGCGATTGGGAGACTACGTTCTGTTAGCATGCTTGTTTCAATTAGTTATAACATCAATACTTGTTTGTCTGTTTCTCATGCCTCTTGAAATATTTTATTATCAAACGATGAAAGGTCAAAGTATGTTCTGGTGATAGGCTAGTTGAGTTTGTTGCTGCTGTTGATTGTATTATCTTGCAATAGACAAATGCAAAACGAGATCAAAGTAGCAGGTGCAAAATTAATTTGTCATGAGGCAACTCTGGAAATGGGGCTTATGAGACCCGATGCAATCAGCTGAAAAAGTTAAAATGGTGAGTAGTACTGTGATTAAATTTGCTATTCTACATACATGAAAATAAAGGAAACATACTAATGCTGGAAATAACACCATGGAAGAATTAAAATGCTGTATAGAATCTATTGATAAAATCAGAGACGGTAATGATGTTTGGATAATTGAAACTGTGTTGATTAAGTGCTGAAGGTTTTTCAGTTTGATTGGAAGAAGAAAGCTGATGGTTGGGAGACTTGATTGTTGAACAACAGTGGTGGAATTTAAACATGTTCTCTGGTTTCCCCATCCGAGAAAATTATGAATATTTCAATTGGTTAAGATTCCAATAGGGATAAACTGGTTCAAATTAGTTGCCTGAGCCTAGTATCAACCACCAAGTTGGCTTATAACTTCTCTAGTATAAAGCAGTATGGGATTTGGTCTTGAGAGGAGATATATTTTTCAGTTGCACTATTGAGGAATGCTGGGGTGGCAATTGATCAAACACTCTTTGTGGCATATTACCTCACTTAATTATGGCGTTGGTTGTTACACGGATCTAATGAATGAGAGGGATTTCTTTGTCGGAAGCATTAACATGCTAAAAGGGCCACAGGTTTTCCTTCCAGAAAGGGCAGATACAGCGCTTACTGCTCATGGGGTCAGATGTGCATCGTTCATGGTGCGGGTTAGGCGAGAGACAGGACATTCTCTTTTGGGATGCTCAAGAAATATGGCATGAAATTAATAAACTAGCAAGGATTAAAGTTATACAGGCTAATCTGGAAGATTGTTATCATATAATTATGGAAGCCGGTCCTGATAAATTAAAAAATGATCTTATATTTGTTGGGGTTTAGTACTTGATAAACAGCAATGAGATCTATTGGGGAACGCGGAATACCCCCAAGATCACGGCTATAGCGTATATGAGTAATATAAAAAAACTTTTACCGTTATAATCTAAGAGTAGAAGATCATACCTTCAGATTTGAACTTTGGAACACTTTGATTCGATTGCTCGACCTCAACCTTTTAGCCTTTCGCCGTATTCCCAAAAATACCTTCCTTCTCTCACAAGATGGTGGGATCTCTTGGCCATTCTAGGGTTTCTTGTTTTTCTTTCTCCAAAACCGTTCTCAAAACCTTAACCCTAGCAACCAACTGAGAGGGTATTTATAGGGCTACAACAGGGACCAATAGGCAAATATGAAAAGGACTTCCCACATAATTAAATCTCCCAATCCTACCTCGGGTTAGGATTCAACTACGTAAATTACAATTCATTCCACTGTACTCCTAATCATATTTGAATTTATATTTTCGAGCCTTTATAGTAAATACTTATTATCTTCCCACGTTAAGATTACAGATATCCACCAATTAAATTTAATTACTGATAATATAATTTAATTGGCTTTTATTATCCTTGAGACTTATCCACTTAACTTATTTGATGTATCGGATTCAAAATCCACTTGCAAGATTTGATAAAATCAAACTTATAAGCTTTCTCAAGGGGATATCATCAATCCAATTTATCAGGACGTGGTTTCCTTCAACTATTAATATTCACTATATATATAATGTTATTGCCCAACCCACTGAGTTTATTGACTCATATAGAATCTCACTTTATGTGTAATCAAAGCAATAATCACTACATACACATGTCTAGATAGAAATTTGGATTAAGAGCATAAGTAATCATAATATTCATGAGTTTTAAATTATTTTATAAAGTCAGTATAAAATAATTAACTCAACTGAGTCCTGTTCAATACACACAAAGTGTACTAGCACAAATAGTTAGAATAAACCATTCCCCATAGTCAAGACAGACCTACTAAAAATTTGTGCTATAGTTCTACTGATGGTGTGTCCAATTCCATCTAAAACTGTGAACACTAAACTTGTATTCCAAAAGAACCGATGATCTAGTCTTCTGTGTGTAAGCCGTACTCTACACACTAGATCAAATACTCTTTGTAAATACTAGACACATGCACATATAGTAAGTGGCACACATTGCTCAAAATGAATTCTCATTAAAATATAAAGACATAACATAAAGCATATCTTTTAGTCTATATCTCTATCAGGATCAACCTCGCTAAAAAAATATCCTGGGCTTTTATCCTTTGTTGCCAACAATCAGATTGGTGCAGTGGTAATCTATCTGCTTCTGAACCATTTGATCTAGAGTTCAAACCACCACACAGCCCTTTATTTCATACCTTCCTCTTCCTTTTGAGAACGCACGCCCCATAGGGCTGGATCTGGACCACGAAGCCGCATTGCAGCAGGAATATGCTGCGGCCATGAGGGGAGGAGGCACGCTCCACAGGGCTGGATCTGGACCACGAAGCCGCATTGCAGCAGGAATATGCTGCAGCCATGACATGAGGGGAGGAGGAAGAAGATAAAAAGAAAATATCTGAAGCTTAGAGACTAGAGTTTAAATACATTCACCAAGTGGGCTTGGCCCAGACTTAACAAAAACTCCCATGAACTAACCCAATGAGATTAAACTAATTTCCAAACCCTGTACACCCGTGACTTGGTTTAATTTCAACCCTTGGACCCATATCTAGTCCAATACAAGTTAGCCTAACCTGGGCCTTGATAGCATCACCAAAAACTCCCATGAACTAACCCAATGAGATTAAACTAATTTCCAAACCCTGTACACCCGTGACTTGATTTAATTTTAACCCTTGGACCCACATCTAGCCCAATACAGTTAGCCCAACCTGGGCCTTGATAGCATCACACTCCTTGGTGTGTACGTTCACCAGCTAGAGTATCCTTTAGCCACTAGTCTTGCCTTGCACCTGATACCCACTTGCTCTGAAGGCTCTTTTTGAGCTAATAAACCAATTTGTAATCAATGAGTTTCTTTCCTTATGGCAACTGAACCACTTGCCACGAGCCATTCCTGTAGAGAGATTGCATCTCTTCTGCCATAGCCTGTATCTCTATCATATCCTATATCTCTGTCATAGCCTGTACCCATCTATCTCTATCCTGGCTATTGTGGCTCTCTACAACCATTTGATAGGTGTAAGGGTCTTCATTCGTTGTCACCAGGGCATATGATATCGAATCCTCGAAGCCGTATCAAACTAGTGGTTGCATGTTTCTTTTGGGCCTATGCGGTGCGATCCCAGTATCAGTCCCCTGTTCAGCTGCATCCTCCTGAGTCTTCTGCTCAGCTGCTTCTTGCTGAATTTCTTGGCTTTTGACCCCTCTGTCAGTCTTCTCCACCTGAATCTCAAATCCTCTTGGTCCACTAGCAAATGACACAACTATGTAGGTCATCTGACTAGTGTTACCATATTTCACCTCTTGTAGTCCATGCTATGCATCTATACCATTTTGCTCTTGAGGATCGAGTTCTCATTGAAGGTCACATCCCTGCTGATGACAACCTTCTTCTCCAAGGGATCCCACAGCTGATACCCCTTGATTCTACGTGAGTAGTCTAGGAACACCATCTTCTTTGACCTAGTGTCCAACTTACTTCGCTCTCCAGTACCAACATGCAAATATGCCATATATCCAACACCCTCAGATGATTCAGGCTTATCTTTCCTTCAAACTATATCTCCTCTGAAATACCTCCATCCAACCTGGTGTGCGGTGACCGATTGACCAAGTAGCTAACTGCACCTACTGCATCAATCCATAGCATCTTTTGAAGCCCTACTTGCAGCTTCAAGCATCTTACTTTTTTCAATAGTGTTCTGTTTCTCCTTTCAGTCACCCCTTCCTGTTGAGGAGTTTCCATCACCAAGAAGTGCCTTTTGATGCCCCACTCATCATGAAATCTCTGGAACTCTTATCCCCCGCCACTGTTTGACCTCAGACACTTCACACTCCTACCTTGCTCCCTCTCGACCTCAGCCTTTCAGATTCTGAACTAGGTGAAGACCTCTGATTTCTCATTCATGAAGTAGATCCACAGCTTTCTTGAGAAATCATCTATCAGGGTCATGAAGTATCTGGCCCTATTCCTTACAGAAACTAGGGTTGGTCCACAGACATCCATGTGTACTAGCTTCAGGGGTTCTGCACTCCTAGTTGTGCTGACCAAGAACTGCACTCTCCTCTGCTTCCCCATCTGACATGGCTCACAGATCTCCATGACTTCACCACTCAGGTCTGAAAGTAGCCCTCTCTTGCTTATTTCTTTCATCCCCTTATCTCCCATATGGCTTAGGCGATAATGCCACATCCTATACACTTCCCGACCATAGAACCCTCCAACCTGTATAGGTTATTCTTCAGCCTTCTCTCTCTCATCACCACCATAGCTCTATTGGAGATGTTCAAAACTCCACTCCTGGCATGACTGCTGAAGCTATATCCAGTCTGCTCCAGGTACCCCAATGACACCAGGTTCTTCTTGAGTTTTGGGATATACTTCACGCTAGTAAGAGTGCGCACCATGCCATCAAACATCCTCACCCTCACTATGCCAATCCTTGCCACCTTGCAAGGGTGATCATCTTCAAGAGTCACATACCCCTCATCAACCTTTATGTAAGTGCTAAACCATGACCGGTTGGGAGTGTAATGATGAGAACATGCTAAATCCAAGGTTCACATCTTTGTGCTATGCCTATGACCATTTGATACCACCAAAAGATATCCTCCACCTCTTGGTTTGCAACTGTACTCACAGATTCAGATCCTTCCTTTTCTCCCCTCTAATTTTTTCTCTAAGGACAATCCCTTTTAAAATGTCCTACCACACCACACTTGTAGCACTTAGCTTTCCTGGACTTTGACCGACTTAAGGCCTGCTCCTGTCCCTGCCTCTGCCTGACCCTTCCCCAACTGATAGACCCTCTTAGGGAACAGCTTCTTTGGTCATCTTCTTCCTCTGCTCATTCATCCGAAGCACCAAGACAATATCTTCATAAAACAATGTCTCGTTTCCATAGAGCAGTGTAGTGACCAATGAGTCATAACACAATAGCAAAAGTGCCTTATCTTCCTCCTCCATCTTGATCCTAACATTCAGCAATTTATTGCTCATCTGATCAAACACCTGGATGTGGCCCAGTACATCTCCACCTTCTGACATCCAAAGCTGTAGAGGCGCTTCTTCAATATCAACTTGTTGCACATATTCCTTCCCATGTAGAGGGTATGCAACTTTGATCAGAGTCCCTTCGGGATCTTCTCCTTCAGCATTGAATAAAGGGCTGAATCTGCCAGATATCCTCTGATCGCTGAACATGCTTTCTTTTTCAATGACATCCATTGCTTATCTGTCATTCCATCTAGCCTTTCTTCCAAAGCCGCCTTTCTTCCAAAGCTTGATCTAAACCCTGCTGCACAAGAAAGTTCTCTATTCAGACTTTTACATGGAGAAACTTTTCTTCCCATCAAACTTCTCAAAATCTAATTTTATACTATTACCTATGGCCAGATCTCAATAAAAAATAGTACAAAATATTCCAAAAAATTGAGAGACTTTGATGAAGCCTTACTGAAATTTTTCAGTCCTTTGAAGATATCCAAATAACTTCTTCCTGAGCCTGGCTCTGATTCCAACAATTGGTGTTTAGTTCTTGATGAACAGTAATGGAATCAATCTCGCTGGAAAAATACTCTGAGCTTTCATCCTTTGTTGTCTTGGATTTTTTTAATCCTTGCTTGGCTGGAACCCCCCTCCCAAACAAGGAACCCCCTCCAAGACACCTGGGATCTTCACGAGAAGCCGTGAGACCTCCCCATGCGACACCTTCCTCTTCCTCCTAAGAACGCACGCCTTTCTCTTCCACTTCTCTTCTCATGTGTTCTTGGATTTTTTAATCCTTGCTTGGCTTGAACCCCCCTCCCAAGCAAGGAACCCCCTCCAAGACACGAGCTTCACGAGAAGCCGTGAGACCTCCCCATGTAACACCTTCCTCTTTCTTCTGAGAATGCATGCCTTTCTCTTCTACTTCTCTTCTCAAGCATCCGTTTTGCTCCTTCCTTGGAGCAATGCAATGCGGAACCAAGAAGTAGAACTAGCCAAAGCCCGTGTGCATGCGTTCTCCCAGGATCGTATCCCAAAGCCCTGTGGCTAGCTAGATTTGGACCATGAAGCCGTGTTGTGGCAGGAAGATGCTGCAACCTTCTGGGATCTTCACGAGAAGCCGTGAGACCTACACATGCGACTCCTTTCTCTTCTTCTTGAGAACGCATGCCTAACTCTTCCACTTCTCTTCTCATGCATTCGTTCCGCTCCTTGGAGCAGTGCAACGCGAAACCAAGAAGCAAAACTAGCCGAAGCCTGTGTGTGCGCGTTCTCCCAAGATCATGTCCCAAAGCCCTATGGCTGGCTAGATCTGGACCATGAAGCCATGTTGCAGCAGGAAGATGTCGCGGCCATGAGGGAAGGAGGAGGAAGAAGATAAAAAGAAAATATACGAGAGAAAAGAATCTGTTTCTTCTTCCATCCAAATTCTAGAGACTAGGTTTAAATATATTCATCAAATGAGCTTGGTCCAGACTCAATAAAAACTCCCATGGACTACTCCAATGAGATTAAACTAATCCCCAAATCCGTATACACCCATGACTTGATTTAATCTCAACCCTTAAATCCACATCCATCCCAATACAAGTTAGCCCAACTTGGGCCTGATAGCACTACACTAGGCCCAACAGTATTTGTAAGCAAAAGAAACTGAAAGAGCACCAACTCAAGTTTTTGGCAGCATCAACAATAGGAAACGAGGAAGATGGGTTAAGGCTATATGTCTACAAATAAACTGTTCTTGCTTTTTTTTTTTTTTTAGGAAATACAATAAGGATACCACCGTGAACCTCAGACCTCTCCCATGTGGAGAGGGATGCCAACCATGTCGATATACCGTTAAATTGTGCCTGGTATAAAATCACTATAGATGGTGCAAAATTGCAAACAATGAGGGTGCTGGTTTTGGTTAGACAAGAGATGGAGACCGATATGGATGCTCTTAAGTTGGTGTTGCACTTAAGACGTTCTAAAGAAGAGCTTAATGGAATTACCTTTTTGGCTAAAAACTGGTTTACCTTGCAATGTTTCATCGTGCCCAAGGGAAGAATATTGAAATGATTATGAGAAGGTGACTTAATGTTTTCACTTAGCTAATCGAAGCTTGAGTATCTTCTGTTACAAAATCCTAACAGAACAGGAGCTAAAAAAAAAAAGACGAAAATGGCTCATGAAATCATGATTTGTTTACATAAAACAAGAAGCTATATAGATGACTTTTTATAACCAAATAAGGTATTAATCTTTATGCCCTTTCAGATTAGATCTCACCTTTTAAGGGTTTTTGAGACCATTCCAATTTATTCTTGTGAAATCTTGAAGAATGTTTTCCAACTAAATCTACAACCATGCGAACTCATGACCAACGATGTAATGATGGTTCCAATTTTAATTGTCAAGCCTCATACTTATTACTTAGGTTAAACTCGTGACATGGCCATATAATTCCTAAGGCATAACATTAGAAAGCATGTTAGGTCTTCAATTCTGAACCACCAGCAACGTGAGCAAATATCATCCAAAGAATCTTATTAACAAATTTATACATTCGGTATTAGATAAAATTTTGAAACCTAAACTCTAAAGCTAGGCATCCTGCTAACAATTTAGTAAGAAATCTCCTTTCACTCACGCTAGCATGGACACATAGTAATTATAAGTATAAATAGGAGAATCTAACAAATATTCTTATGCCAATTAATTCATATAGCATTCATTAAGTGATATAGATGTATAGATTCAATCAATTAGCATACTATGATTTTCACAACTCAAAAGATATCTCATGATAATAAGTTTATAATTATAATGCTACATATATCAAATTTATAATTTAGATAGTCACAACAATGTATAAAATGTATGCATGATATATATATATATACCAAATTTTATATTCTAGCTTCTCTCATAATAGTTCAAACTTATTATTAATTAGTATTTGTTGGATTCAACATCTTGGCATCGGGACTAATCACGATCACACTCTTAATGACCAGCTACATAGGTGTCACACCTTATCCGGCAATCTCAATTAATTAAAGCAATAATCCACAATGTATTAGTTAATAATATGCTCATCCATAAGGCTTCATTAGGTCGGAAAGGGAAAGGGAGAGACAGGGAAGGGTGGTGGCGGAACCTTGAAGAGGGGGTGGGAGGGTTTAAATGGAGTTTTGACTCCTATTATCACCATCCTAGCAATCAGGACGGTAGATGGCGCCCCCTTGTGCTTGATCGGATGATGCTGCTTTGGCTAATGTTAGGTAGCACTGAAACAAGGCGTGCCTGTGTGCATTGGCTTTCAGTGAATCGCACATCAATCGCATGAGTTAGCTGTCTACTCGTGGCTAATGTTAGGTAGCACTGAAACAAGGCGTGCAACATGCATTTTAAAAAGTGCGTTCCTTTGCTTTTTTTTTGGTTCCAAATTCCTTGATGGGTGACATGGAACCTCGGTGGGTCACTTTATTAAGGACATTTGTATCGGTTTATATTAGTTTAGAGAAAAGTTAGCGGATAATTTGGCAGAGAGGCTTGCTCAAACTACTTGCTCATGTTACCATATGCCGGTTGTTCCTTCAAATAACGCTTCGAATCGAATCACGATTTTTATTCCCAATTCCATTGTTGTGGTTGGCTCGTTGAGGTACAGTTTCCAGATCTAAAGCCGTGTTCTTCCTCAATTCTCTGCTCTCGTTACAATGATGAGGTAGTGTTTAAAGCCAACTCCCCTCAGTCACAAGCAAGCTTTTGACATCTGGAAGAGGAGATATTTTCTATACATATGAGAAATGCCCAGTTACCATAGCTATCAGATAGATTCATCGATCCGAATAATATTTGGTGACATATAGATGGAATTGGTACAAAGCCATGAGGCGGAAAAGAAATAAGCAAGCACTTTTATCCTAGTAGAGAAGATCAAGCAACAGTAACAACGACAAAAAGAAGTAACAAACCTATTTTGGTAGTCGGAGGTTTATGAAAACTTTACCACTAAAACAAACACAATTTATTGGAGAAGAGAATCTGGGGAAGTAGCTTAATTAGTTTCTAAATTTGGACTTTATTTGATTGACAAGCTGCTGATCAACCTGGAAGGCCTTGGCCAGCACCTCGCTCGGTATCGCAGGATTCGATCCAAACAAACTGAGGGGAGCAACCACGACACCTGGCAACTGGCTGTTGAATGCCGTGACAGCGAGGGCAGTCTCCTTGCCCATGTTGTACTGGAAGTGAATGAGCCCCCTGGGAATCACAAAGTTCTCACCTGCATTCACGATTTTAGAGTAGAATGCATTGCTGGTGCTGATGAATCCCACCAGGAGTTGACCCTTAATAACAAGCCCAAGCTCTGTGGCACGGGGGTGGGAGTGAGGGGGGTTGACGCCTCCAGGTGCGAAGTCGACTCGGTTCATAGAGAGCCCCAGCGTGTTGAGGCCTGGAAAGCTGAGGACATCTGCAGTGGTCACGTTCGAGCCGATGATGCTGCTTGGATTACCTCCTTTGGAAAGTACGGTGGAGAAGAAGTCATCGGAGACGACGCTGGAGGCCGGTTTGCAAGGGAATCCATTGACTGTTATGTTAGTTTGGTGGTCGGCGACGCAGAAGTCCTGGAGGGGATCGGGGTCGGAGCGGCATGGTGAAAGAGTGAAGAGGGTTAGACAAAGGAAGAGGAAAGGCCTTGCCATGGAATATTGTGCCTTCATGGTTTATGGGAGATTTGGCGATGCTAGAGGATGAGCTTCAGAGATCTTGATGTTTGTGTTATTATATATAGATTGGCGCTCTGTTATGTAGTCTTGTACGTTTGGTGTTTTGAAGGATTCAACACCTTGTTTTCGTTTGACAAACGCGTCTTGTTGGCCGCGCGTGACAAATTAACGATAATGTAGCAAAAGATTAGGCCGGGTGGGTTTAAATGATTTTCTTATATATGTTGACTAGGAAATGGTCTGAACCGATTGAACTTTCCTTGAAGAGTTCTCATCGGCCGTGGAGGTTGGAATTTTTTTATCCGGCTTAAACCTTTTTTTTTTTTGGCGTATATATACATATTCACAATACCTGCACCAAATATCACAAATGATATGATTCTATATTTAAAGGAACCAATTAATTTTTGATGAATAACCAGTATTCTATAGATTCTGTGCTTTTTTTTTGATGTATAAGACAATGCAACATATATACCCTAAATCTTCGTACAGAGATATGCATTCAAATGAGTATATATTGTTGCTGCTGAAATCTGTCCTCCGACTCGGGCGCGATCGGGTGGGCTTCTGGATGGGCTTCCTCCTGGGCGGACTTGCAAAACAGTCCTCATGCGAGAGACGTTGGGGGTGGCCCTCCACGAAAAACCCTCCGACGCTCAAGTCAGCGGGGATCGGTAATCAACAAATGTGAGGAGAAGGCTCTCGCTGAAGAGTCTCTCCAGGGATGGCCTTTCGAAGCTCCGAGCAGAGTATTAATGGTAGAAAGGGGTGAGCAGAGGTGGAAGGAGAGCGGGCCAGTAAGCAAGTGCTTATACCTGAGAAGTCAGGAGACGGTTCTATTTATAGAGGATCACCTGATTCCTTGGGGAAGTCGTGGGTCCGAAAGCTGTTAGGATTCGAATCCAATTGTTATGAGGTCAGTAGGATTCGTATCTTGTTAGTTAGAGGATCAACGGCTGGAGAGCTGGTTGATGTCTTGAGATTCGGAGACGGTGTAGGTTCCAGGGCTCTAGGCCACTCTCGGGTATGATTTTTGTTTAAACTCTCCCGCGCTGGATCCGCAGAGGTGGTTGAGTGCCCTGGTCTGGTCGGGGCACGGATAGGAATGGCACGGCTGAGGCCGAGAGATAGGAACAACTCGGCTGATGCCGAGTGATGGGAATAGCTCGGCTGAGGCCGAGAGACCGGGATAGCCCCCGGGGTACAGGCCTCAAAGGGTTCAACCCAAAAGGAGAGGTTCTATTTCGGATACTCCCGAGATATTCAAGTTCGGACCTCCTCTGCGCCAAGCTGAAAAGCCTCGGCACAAGTCGCATCTTGTTCGCCCCGAAGTATGGCAAGATGCCTTTCAGCCTCGACAACTTAGCCCCGGAATAAGACGATTTGCTCCTTAGTCTCGGCGACCCTTCCTTCAAGCTCCAAGCTCCTCCGAGGACTCAACGCTAGTTCCCCTTGCAGGCTTTTCTAATTGACCTTGGCCCTCGAGCCTCGCCTTCTCCATCTGCAAACGCAGGGTTAGCCGATGCAACAGTGAGCTGATGGGAAGATTAAAATGACGATATCATACATCCTCCACCTGCCGAGCTAATCTCTTGGTTAATTCCTCAACCTCGCCGAAGGCCCTCAGCTTGTCGGCCTTAATCAGCTTGATCCTATCCTTGAGGTCGTTGATCTTTGACTGCCTGCTGTCGGCTTCTTCCTTGGACTGGGAGAGCTCGTTATCAAGCTTAGCCATTTTCTTCTGATGCCATCTGATCCTGTCATCCCTGGCAACAATGCAATGATTTAGCTGCCGGACCTTCTCCTCCGACTCGCCAAGCATTCTGTTCAGGCGATTCTTCTCGGCAGCTTCTCTCCCAAGCCTGTCTCGACTTTCGTCGAGCTGCTTCCTAGCAGTCTCCATTTCTTTGGCATACCTGGATGTGACTGTGATAACTCCAAACATACTTCGTCATACCTCGCCCGAAGCCCATGTAGCTCCTTAACTTCGAGCCTTAATCTGGATGCGTCGTCGAGGGCGTCCTGATGCAATCCCCTCGCCCTCGCCAAGTTCTTGTTGGCGGTGTCCAGGACTCGCTCAAATTTGTCAGACGCCTCTGCTCGCAATCGGAGCTCGGTACTGACTCTCTTGGCTTGGACGCTGGCCCCTGTCGCCAGGCTCAAACGCCAGCACAGTGCCCTATTGATCAGAGCGCTCTGCGAAACAAAACCCAAATAAGAAAGTGTGATCAAGTTAACCAGAAAACACCCACTACTTTGGAATAGCAACTCACCTGGGAGGTGTAAGACCTAGCTAGCTCCATGAGAATGGAATTGTTGATCTCAGGGAGAAGATGAACATCCTTCGCCACATTCCGTTGACCGAATGCGGTGTCGATAAGGTCCAAGTTCGCAAACTCGTTCATCAAGGGACCCACGCTCGGATACAATGCCGACCTCATCAAAGCAGAGAACGCCTCCTCGATAGCTGGGTCCAAACCGCCAGGCTGCCCATCTGAGGGATCAGTCCGAGCAATCTCAGACTGAGAAGCCTGCAATCTCCTGGCCTCCTTCAGCAAAAGTCTGGCCTGCGATTCCTCTGATATCTCGGCCAGCCCAGGCCTCAATGTTCCCAAGGCTTCAATAGGAGAAGCTTCAGCTGGAAGGTCATCATCCTGTTCTCCTTCTTCACCCAGAGGTCCTTCTTCAATCACCGGCGCCTGCCCCTCCCCCGCGGGCTCTACCGAAGCTTCAACCTATTCACCTGCTCCTCTAGCCTCCTCAGGAAGAAGCTCTCCAGCAAGAAACTCCTTCCGAGCTTCCGTTACCGTTGGCCCAACGTCACCGCCCTCTAATCCCTCCGAGGGAGGCCCTTCAACGATAGGCTCACCCTGAACTTCCAACGGAGCCTCGTCCGGGCTATCCACTATCTCCACCACCAAAGGACAAGGGATCTCGGCCACCCTCTCTGGGTCCTCCGCTCTCTGCTCCTCCGTTATGACTATTGCTCCCTCCTCCAATTGAGGGGACCCCTCTCTCACTGCCGGCTCCCCCACATCCTCTTTCTTTGATGGTAAAGAGCGCGGGCTGGCCCTAACTCGCCCAGCCTCTGGCGTGTGCTCTTCAGAAAGACGAACCTTCTTCTCAGGCTTATGCCTTTTGCACTACCAGTCTCTCTCAGGCGCTTGCCCAACTCTTTCTTTATGCGGCCCTGCAGCACAGATCTCTTAGCTGCAAGTGCAGTAGGCGAACAATCAGACCAAGATATACTCGCTCGAATGAAATCAATGGAAGGAAGAAAGAAAAAGACTTACCTTGCACATCGACGGGGCTAAGTCCGGCGGCAAAAAGAGCCTCCTCCGATTGTAAGACATTGGCCAAGAACACTGACCGTCAAGAAGGACCCCTAGGTCCTCCTTTTCCCGTTCTGATAGGACCGGATGCGCTTCCATATCCCTAACAGGGTTTTCCCATCCCGCAGGAAGCCGGAACCGATGTTCCCTTCGGCGATAAAGAATCGAACCTTCCATTCCTTTATGGATGACGGTTTATCCATGATCATCTTGAATGACTTCCGAGGTCCGATATAGGATCACTCTGAGCTCCTCCAAGACATCAGATGGTAACAGACACGGAACATGGACAGAGTTGCTGTTACCTGAACCCGGTTACACATCGAGATAAACCCGATGATACTCCGCCAGCTATTAGGAGCCACCATTATCGGGCAGATGTTATAGAACCTCATGATCTCTTTTACTAAGGGGTGAAGGGGAAATCGGAGGCCTGCCTTTAGGCTATCTTTGTAAAGAAAGTTCCCACCCTCCAGCTCTTGCGAGACCCTATGCTCGGGCTCTGGCAGCCGTAAAATGATATCCGAGGGAATGCCATACTTCTGGCATATTCTCCCAAATCCTTGGCAACAATCTCTGAGACCAGGTCGCTAGGCCTCATCATGCTGTTGGTTGAAAGAAACACCAAGCGACATTGCAAAGGAAGTAGGGGAACAAGATTCTCCAAGAAGGAACGAAAGGGCGCTGCGAATGGGAATGGCGCTGTTTCGACTTTGCTTTTCCCCAAAGGAAACCGCCTCAAAGAGAAGATAAGGTGTCTTGATCGGAATGCTCGGAACCGCCGTTGCAGGCACCGTGAAAATCGAGATTTGCTACGTGGCACTTCCCCAATCATTGCCCCTAGGAAGCGGCAGATCCGTCCTGTAAAGGCAAGGCGGCCGCGCAGCATTAATTAGGGAATCATTACGCATGCTGTCAATCCAAACCCATTCAGATCATGCCACCTGGAGTTATACTCCCTACGCCCGAACCTACGCTTCGAACTAGGGAGTGGGGGGCATGTGTTGAGGGGTAAAATTGCCATTGCATTAATAATCGTGCAAGGGGTTAGGATCAACCCTGACTCCCACTTGCTGTGCAATACCCGCTAGAGATGAATCAGCCTTGGTGGATTGGGGCGCCTTAGCCCCTCAGCGAGCCAAGGATTCCCAAGGCGCGGATCACATCTCTCGGCCTCAGCCAAGCTATGACGTCTCTCTCGGCCTCAGCCGAGTTATAACATCTCTCTCGGCCTCCACCGAGCTATTCCTATCTCTCGATCTCGGCCGAGCTATCCCGGTCTCTCGGCCTCAGCCGAGCTATTCCCATCTCTTGGCCTCAGCCGAGTTGTTCCTATCACTCGGCCTCAGCCGAGTTGTTCCTATCTCTCGGCCTCAGCTGAGCCATTCCTATCCGTTCCCCGACCAGACCAAGGCACTCAAGCATCTCTACGGAATCCGACGCGGGAGAGTTTAAACAAAAATCATATCCGAGAGTGGCCTAGAGCACTGGAGCCTACACCGTCTCCGAATCTCAAGACATCACCAGCTCTCCCAGCCGTTGATCCTCTAACTAACAAGATACGAATCCTACTGACCTCATAACAACTGGATTCGAATCCTAATGGCTTTCGGACCCACGATGCCCCCAAGGAATCAGGTGATCCTCTATAAATAGAACCGTCTTCCGACTTCTCAGGTATGCGCTCTTTCTTACTGGCCCACCCTCCTTCCATCTCTGCTCACCCCTCTGCTTGGAGCTCTCGAAAGGCCATCCCTGGAGAGACTCTTCAGCGAGAGCCTTCTCCTCACATTTGTTGATTGCCGATCCTCGCTGACTTGAGCATCGGAGGATCTTCCGTGGAGGGCCATCCCCAACGCCTCTCGCGTGAGGACTGTTTTGCAGGTCCGCCTAGGAGGGAGCCCATCCTGAAGCCTACCTGATCGTGCTCGAGTCGGATGACAGATTTTCAGTAGCAATATATATATATATATATATATATATATATATATATATATATATATATATATGTTTCATGATAATTGCATGCATATCGTACATTCTTCCAGTACATTCTTCCGTATTTATAATGATGACAAAAGTTAAAAAAATCATAGGCAAAAGTATATTAGAAAAGTCTTTACCTACAACTTTCATAAAATCATAGCCAATTAGCAGAACTTTTCCCAATGATTTTTTTTTTTTGCAGGTAAATTTATATTTCGTAAGGAAAGAGTGATCAGAATTTAAAATTTAAATATAAAATTTAAAAACTTTTGCCTATGAAAATAAAAAATTATAGGAAAAAGTTATGCTCTTTCTCTACGAGAAACACCAAAATCACAAGAAAAAATCAAAAAATATATTTTTTGATCCACATCTTTCCGAAAGTGCTTATAATCATAGGAAAAAGTAGAAAGGTTATTGTTTTAAAAAAATCTTTACCTACGAGAAAAGGAGAAGTCATAGGAAAAAGTGATTAAATTATTATTTTTAATCATTTTTCCTGCAAAAATAAATTAAATTATAAAAAAAAAAAAAAAAATATTTTTTTTCTTATTTTTTCCTACAAAATATGTCTAAAATCGTAGAAAAAAGTCTGTTAAAAATTAAATATTATTAAGCTTTGCCTACAAAAATACAAAAATTGTATGAAAAAATTTGTTCAAATTTTTTCTTACGAAATAAGTCTAAAATCATAAGAAAAGATTTAAAAATCATAAGAAAAGATCTTTATTCTATTTTAAATTATTTAGTATTTTAAAATTATATTTTTATTTTAATTTTTTTATAATTTTGCATATTTTATTTAAATAGAATATAATTTATTTGTTTCATATTTTTTAAAATTAAAAATCATATCAATAAAAATAATATGATTCTTTACCTACAATATCCATTACATATACAAAATTTTTAGCAACAAAAGATAAATATTAAAATAACTAATAAATGAATGTCAGTAGATCATATCAATTACAATATCTATAACTAACATAAAATATACTATGTGAATATGGAGACGACGGCGAAGGAGGTGACGATGAATATGGTGAAGGCTGCGTAGTGTTGGCCGAAGCCGATGCTGAACTTGATGGTATATCATGTGAGAGAGGAATAGGAACATTAAACCTATTAGCAACAAGTGTAGTAATTAACCTTGGATTATTTGTTCCTAACATGTAACTTGCTCACGCAGAGCACCAACAACTGGAGTCGAATGTGATGCATCCCACTAGAGGTAGAGGTAGAACTCCTCTGTCGACATCTCTTTGCTGCCGTTATTCTAGGAATCGATCCCCAGCCTTTGCGAGCAAATAAAGAATATCATGCAGAACTTAATAAGAAGCCATAATGGAAGAATCGTTAATTGGGATGAACAAAAGGAAACAGTTGGTCTCCTATCTTTTAGAAAAAATATTATCTTTTTGAACTGCTCGTAGCAACCAGCTAAGAACATTCAAATGTTTCAAAAGCACCGAGTAAGTCGTACTAAGGTAACAGAAAATATCAAATTCATTGAGTTGTTTAAATTGTTTTCAATGGAGTTATCTTTAATAAACAATATCTAATGAAGGAGCTTTATCAAAGATTTTACTGAATATATTGATTAAAAATTGATTGATTTAAAATCTATGCTTCAAATTTCTATGCATATACTCAATGTTTTTGTCATCATAAAAAAGGAAAAGATTGTTGACCCATATATTAATTTTGATGAATAATAAAAACTACTTGAGTATATTTCCTTTTAGTACTAATGATTTTGATTAAGTGTTTCAGAGATTTAAACCATTAATCATTCAAAATTATAAGGAAAATCAAGCTTGGTCTTGAGTCTCGCTTTAAGTGTCAATTTCAGCACTTAGAGTCAACTCCTACAGTCAAGGAGCCGACTTCGGCACCTTTCGGCACACATTGGCACTTTTGGCACGGACTCGAGTTAATTCCTGTAGGGTCACGAGTCAACTCAGTCAGAGAGACAGAGAGACCTCATTTCTGCAACGAGCTCAAGTCGTCTTCTATAGAAGCTCGAGTCGACTCGGTCAATTATAAAGAGAGTTGCATTTTTAGCGTTCAACTCGAGTCAACTCCCGCACCTGTTCGAGCCAACTCTTGATGAATTTGAGCCGACCCCTAGAACAGCAAGAGACGACTCGTCTACGGGTAGAAATTCATTTTTTGGACAACCCGCGCTTGAGCCGACTCGTGACCTATTCGAGCTAACTCGCAGCCTATCAGGACTGACTCCAGAACTATCAGAGACGGCTCCAAAACCTGACATTTCTCCAACCGACTTCAATGGCTCTTTCTCCATTCGTATAAAACCATCTTCCAACCATTGATAATGGCTAGTAATCTTCTAAAAGTGGATTTGGAGGATGATTATAAGTAAGAGCTCTAGGTTGATTCAAAAAAGAGGAGAAGAAAGAGAAAAATCAAAGAGAAAACATTCAAATTTTAAAAGCCCTAGAGTGAAAACAGAGGTTAAGGAAAATCCCAAGAATTAAAAGCTAATCTTGAGGGATTTCCATCAAATCAAAGGGAGAAGAAGAGCTCTAATTCTTCCAAAGCTTCAATGTCAAAGAATCTTCCAAAGCTTTAAGCACATCTCGAGGAAGATCAAATTGAAGAAAAGAAGAAAAATCCAACTTCAGAAATCTTTTAATCAGGCTCATTTATTTTTATTTGATTACATTGTTTCATTTGCTCATTTTGGAGCTTTATTTTTGTTGTAACTAAACTCTTTATTATATTTGTAAGTAGATTCAATCAAGGGATTGAATCAAGAGACAGTTTGGCCTTGTGCAAGCTAGGAGGCTTGTAAGAGATTTTGTGCTGTTGATCTTATAAAAACCAGCTGAGTTCATTGTGATTCTGGGGTAAAACAACAAGTTTGAATTGTGAGCTTGTAAAACAACTCCGTTGTAATCAGGAAAATTATAGTGAGGCCCAAGAGATCTTTGAGAGTGGACGTAGGTGTAGTTAACACCGAACCACTATAAAATCCTTGTGTTTGCCATGCTTGACTCTTTTCTCTCCTCTCTTTTCTATACTCTGCTTGGATTATATCTCACTGCACTTACACTTCTTCAATCACTGCACACATTAGCATTACTTGTTTAAATTAGTTTAAAATTTTTAAAGAACCAATTCACCCTCCCCTCTTATGTTGCCATATGGGCCAACAGTGACAAAGTAAACTAAGCCTACATCAGAATAATCTAAAGGTCATGCCCTGTTACTCATAAAATGGCTTTTAGATTTGCATCATTTTAATCAATTGGCATTCTACATTATGATAGTATAGTGAAGAAAATGAGAAATCTCAGAAGATTCACATTCATTGAATAGCATGGTAACATATCATTTGTTCGTTATGATGAAGTTGTTGTGCTCAAGTTAAAGAAATAAACCATAAAGAATTGCAGTTAATATTGAAAAAATAGTGATGTAGACAGTTGAAAGGAAACCTGATTTTGAGATATGACTGCTAACAATGCTTCTTTTTCTTTATAAGCAGGGAGACTTCTCCGAAATTCTAGCATTTTTTTACCTCTGGAATTCATACAAAGGAGGGGAAAATTTTCAGAACTTGCACCAATCTTGGATGCCAAAGCCATTATAAACTACATGATACATAAGCAAACGATGATTCCAGAAATTAAAACCTTGGCACTTGATGAAAGTTTTTAGTTTCTTATTGAAATATTTCTTCTGAAAAAATGATAGCACATAACATAGAAAACTAAGGAATGTGATAACAGCTAATTAATTCCACAGATGCAGCAAGAGAACCAAATGCTTAGCCCTAAACATTAAAGATTTGCTCTGCTTTGAATTGATCAAATGAATCGACAAAATAACCAAAAGCATTGTATCTCAGCAAATTAGAAGTAATCAAAATGCTAAAACTGACTAATTTTAATGCAAGATATGCTAATCAGTTTCTGCATACCAATCAAGTATCATTCATACAAACAGATGAACTTATTAAAGAAAAAAGAGCAAAACTGCAAAAACTTGCAGTTGAAATTTCAAAAAAAAGTTCAGGTTTGCTTATTGATTAGGTAGCCAGACATTGCAAGGAAACATCATAAAGTCAAATTAATGAGTCAAGTGTAAAACTTAAGTTCAATAATTATTTTTGCATCACTAATTATTGTTCTCTAACAAATATGCTGTGTTATATTAAATTTCACAGTCTGGACAAAACTTTCCTCCTTAACTAAGCCTATTGCACTACTGATACACAACTAGATGCATATTGTAAACTATAGTAACATGCATAATTAAAAAATTGAAAGAGCAAGAGATAAATCGTAGGAAAAGGTTTTTTTTGCCTACGCTTTTAAAATTGTAGTTGCAAAAATTATAGAAAAACCCACATTTATTGTAGACGTATATATGTGTACATGAATGCATGTACAAATAATATGTCTGCATGCATGTACGTGACTTGTGCTACGATAAAATGGACTCGGCTTGTTTTGTTCTTTTCTGAGGAAAATTTCAACCTAGGCCCATTGCATCATGCGTTTTAATGTGTTGGGTCTGGTGTGGTGCTATCAAGGCCCATACTGGACTAATTTGTATTGGGCTGAGTGTGGATCCAAGGGTTGAGATTAAATCAAGTCACGGATGTACATGGGCTTGAAGATTATTTTAATCTCATTGGGTTAGTCCATGGGAGTTTTTGTTGAGTTTGGGCCTGGCCCACTTCGTGAATGTATTTAAACTCTAAGGGTTTGAAGGAATAGAGAACAGATTCTCTCCCAGAAATCTTTTCTCATCGCAGGGCGGCAGCCCTATCTCTTCATCTTCTCCCCTTCCACCGTTCTGGTGTTTCAAGAGCATGGTGGGAGGGAGAGATAAATCCCAGGTTTCCGTGGAAGACATTTCCGTGGCTTTGTCAGCATCGATGGATTTCCAATGTGTTGACGTGGAGTCTTCATTGATGTTGAGTTTTCGTTCCAGAAATTCCAGGAGCTCACGGCTTCTGTGAGCGGTGACGTGAGTTCTCACCTACCTATGGAAGAAGAACTGAACCTCTGATCCGTTGACTCATTGTTGCTGGGTACGTGAGGTGAAGAGGTCATTGATTCCACGGGAGGTGCATTGATTCCACAGAGGAGCGTGCATTGAAATCCATTGAAGACGTTCGTAGAGTGATATCAGGAGAAAGGGCGTTCTAGCGGCTGGGTGAGGCTTTGCTCGCATGGAACGAAGCCTTCATGGGGATCCCAGCGCTAACTCACGGCTTCACGTGAAGACGTGCTGGGCTAGCAAGCCATCGAAGACGACGCTCTGGATTTCTCCCAGGAAGAAAACGAGTGGGGCACGCTCACGTGGGAGGAGAAAGCTCACGGCTGCAGGGAGGAAGGCTTCGGTCAACGTGGGCTTCAGTCAACGGCAAGGGGGAGGAAACGGCTTCACGAAAGCCGTGAGTGCAAAGTGTTCTCCAAGGACGTTGGGACTCCACGTTAATTCCAGCAAGAATGTGATTTCTCATGTTCATGTACAGGAAGAGAGCATTCCCGCAAAAGCATCCGAAGTAAAAAGGGTTGCGGTGATTTGAACTCTGATAAAGAATTTGATCGCTGGTAATAGGATAAAAATCCTTAGTTCTTATTCAACAAGAATCTCACTACTGTCTCTAAACCTCAATAAGTGGTATCCAAGCCTGGTTCAGGAACAAAAAAAGTTGTTTGAGATCTTCAAAGAGTTGAAATAATTTCAACAAGGTCTCATCAAGGTACCTCTTAATTTTTTAAAATTTATTTTTGTGCTATTTTTGTTTTAGTTGAGATCTCGCCACGGGTAGTAGCATAAAAATAGATTTTGAAAAGTTTGATGGGAAGGAAAGTTTCTCCATGTGGAAAGTCCGAGTAGAGGACCTTTTTGTGCAGCAGGGTTTAGATCTGGTTTGGAGAAAAGACCAGATGGGATGATAGATAAGTAGTGGATGCCGTTGGAAAAGAAGGCATGTTCAATGATCAGAGGATGTCTGACAGATTCAATCCTTTATTCAGTGCTGGAGGAGAAGACCCTGAAGAGACTCTGGTCGAAGTTGTAAGCCCTCTACATAGGGAAGAATATGTGCAACAAGTTGATGTTGAAGAAGCGCCTCTATAGCCTTCGGATGTCAGAAGGTGGAGATGTGCTGGGCCACATCCAGGTGTTCGATCAGATTAGTAATGAATTGCTGAATGTCGGGGTCAAGATGGAGGAGAAAGATAAGGCACTTTTGCTATTGTGTTTGTTGCCACATCATATGACTTATTGATCATGACGTGCTCTACGGGAATGAGACATTGTTCTATAAAGATATTGTCTCAGTACTTTGGACGAATGAGCAGAAGGAGAAGATGATCAAAGAAGCAATTCCCCAGGAGGGTCTATCAGTTGGGGAAAGGTCAGGCAGAGGTAGGGATAGGAGCAGGCCTAAGGACGATTATAGTCCAGAAAGGCTAAGTGCTACAAGTGTGGTGAGATAGGACATTTCAAAAGGGATTGTCCTAAATGAAAAAAGGAGAAAAGGAAGGATCTGAGTCTGAGTACAGTTACAGGATAGGAGGTGGAGGATGATCTCTTGGTGGTATCAGATGGTCATAGTTATAGCACAAAGATGTGGACCTTGGATTCAGCTTGTTCTCATCATTACACTCCCAACCGATCATGGTTTACTACTTACACAGAGGTTGATGATGGGTGTGTGACTCTTGAAGATGATCACCCTTGCAAGGTGGTAGGGATTGGCACAGTGAGGGTGAGGATGTTTGATGGCATGGTGCACACTCTTACCAGCATGAAGCATGTCCCAGAACTCAATAAGAATCTGGTGTCATTGGGGTACCTAGAGCAGACTGGATATAACTTTAGCAGTCATGCCAGGAGTGAAGTTCTGAACATCTCTAATGGGGCTATGGTGGTGATGAGAGGGAGAAGGTTAGATAACAACCTATATAGGTTGGAGGGCTTTGTGGTGACCGAAAAATCTGAGGTAGCAGCTGTGGAACAAGATCCTCGGGATGTGTACAGGATGTGGCATTACCGCCTAGGCCACATGGGAGACAAAGGAATAAAAGAATTGAGCAAAAGAGAACTACTTTGGACCTGAGTGGTGGAGTCATAGAGATATGTGAGACATGTCAGATGGGAAGCAGAGGAAGTATAGTTCTTGGTCAGCACAGCTAGGAGGGATGAACCGCTGGAGTTAGTACACATGGATGTCTGGGGACCAGCCCTGATTTCTACAAGAAATGGGGCCAGATACTTCTTTACCTTGATAGATGATTTTTAGGAAAGCAGTGGATCTACTTCATGAAGGAGAAATCAAAGGTCTTCACCAAGTTCAAAATATGGAAGGCTGAGGTGGAGAAAGAGTAGGGTAGGAGTGTGAAGTGTCTGAGGTCAGACAATGGCGAGGAATACACCAGCAGGGAGTTTCAGAGATTTTATGAGGAGTGGGGCATCAAAAGGCACTTCTCGGTAATGAAAACTTCTCAACAGGAAGGGGTGGCTGAGAGAATGAACAGAACACTGTTGGAAAAAGCAAGGTGCTTGAGGCTACAGGCAGGGCTTCCAAAGATGTTCTGGATTGATGCAGTAGATGCAGCCACTACTTGGTCAATCGGTCACCGCACATCAGGTTGGATGGAGGCATTCAGAGGAGATATGGTTTGAGGAAGATAAGCTTGAACCATCTGAGGGTGTTTGGATACATGACATATGTGCATGTTGGTGCTGGGGAGCGAAGTAAGTTAGATGCCAGGTCTAAGAAGATGGTATTTTGGGCTACCCACATGGAATCAAGGGGTATTGATTATGGGATTCTTTGGAGAAGAAAGTTGTCACCAGCAGGGATGTGACCTTCGATGAGAGCTCGATCCTCCAGAGCAGAGATGGTATAGATGCACTGCAGGGACTGCAGGAGATGAAACACGGAAACACTAGTCAGATGACCTCCTACACAGTCATGCCATTTGCCAGCGGACCAGGAGGATTTGAGATTCAGATGGAGAGGACTGGCAAAGGGATCAGAAGTCAGGAAGTTCAGCAAGATGCAGCTGAGCAGAGGACTCAGGAGGATGCAGCTGGGCAGGGACTGATACTGGGATTGCACTGAATAGGCTCAGGAGGAATGTGCGACCACCAGTTTGATACGGCTTCGAGGATTCAATGTCATATACCCTGGTGATAGCGAATGAAGACCCTTATACCTATCAGGAGGCTATGGAAAGGCAGGACAGAGATAGGTGGGTCCAGGCTATGGTAGGAGATGCAGGCTATAGTAGAGAAGATGCAGTCTCTCTACAGGACTGGCACGTGGCAGGTGGTTTAATTGCCACAAGGAAAGAAACCCATTGATTGCAAATGGGTTTATCAGTGCAAGAAAGGGCCTCCAGAGCAAGGAGGTATCAGGTACAAGGCAGGACTAGTGGCCAAAGGATACTTTCGGAAGGAGGGCTTCGACTACAGAGAGCTTGTGGAAAAAGGTGAAGTGGAGTTGATGAAGGTACATATCAAGGAGAATCATGCAATGCATCGATCAAGGTTCTTTTACGGGACAGCTTTCGTAGGGATTGTAGCTGATGGACACGACAAACGTGCTGAGACCTTGAAAGCATCAAAGTGAGATTGTTGGGTCTGGTGTGGTGCTATCAATGCCCAGGTTGGGCTAACTTGTATTGGGCTGAGTGTGGGTCCAAGGGTTGAGATTAAATCAAGTCACGGGTGTACATGGGTTTGGGGATTAGTTTAATCTCACTGGGTTAGTCCATGGGAGTTTTTATTGAGTCTGAGCCTGGTCCATTTTGTGGATGTATTTAAACTCTAGTTTCTAGGGTTTGAAGGAATAGAGAACATATTCTTTTCTCCTAGAAATCCTTTCTCATCGCAGGACGGCAGCCCTATCTCTTCATCTTCTTCCCTCCCGCCGTTCAAGTGTTCCAGGAGCATGGTGGGAGGGGGGATAAATCTCAGGTTTCCATGAAAGACATCTCTATGGCTTCGTCAGCATCGGTGGATTTCCAATGTGTTGACGTGGAGTCTTCATTGATGTGGAGTCTTCGTTCCACGAATTCTTGGGAGCTCATGGCTTCCATGAGAGCGGTGACGTGAGTTCTCACCTACCCACGGAAGAAGAACGAAACCTCTGATTTGTTGACTCATTGTGGCTGGGTACGTGAGATGAAGAGGTGCATTGATTCCACGGGAGGTACATTGATTCCACGGAGGAGCGTGTATTGAAATCCATTGAAGACGTTCGTAGCGTGGTATCGGGAGAAAGGGCATTCTAGTGGCTAGGTGAGGCTTCGCTTGCGTGGAACGAAGCCTTCGTGGGGGATCCCAGCACTAACTCACGGCTTCGCGTGAAGACGTGCTAGGCCAGCAAGCCATGGAAGACGATGTCTGGACTTCTTCCAGGAAGAAAACGAGTGGGGCACGCTCACGTTGGAGGAGAAAGCTCACGGCTGCATGGAGGAAGGCTTCGGTCAACGTGGGCTTCAGTCAACGGCAAGGAGGAGGAAATGGCTTCACGGAAGCCGTGAGTGCACGGTGTTCTCCAAGGGACGTTGGGACTTCACGTTAATTCCAGCAAGAACGTGATTTCTCATGTTCACGTACAGGAAAGAGAGCATTCCAGCAAAAGCATCCGGGAAGTAAAAAGGGTTGTGGTGATTTGAACTCCGGTAATGAATCTGATTGTTGTAATGGGATAAAAATCCTTGGTTCTTATTCTTTTCATTACTGTCTCTAAACCCCAACATAATGCATATTAAATATTTTTTATCAAAAGAAGGGATATATTAAAATGTGTTAGGAAATGCTTTAGGATTGAAACATATCCCTGTGCCGGACTGAAACATGAACATATCCTGTGCCGGACTGATGATTCTGGTGTTTGCTGTCCTGGTTTTTAGGAAGCAGTTAGGCTGTTTTAGAATTACTGATCATGGCTTATTTGTAGGACCATATAATTAGTGGTTAGTTATCCTTTTGAATTTTAATTTTGAAATGTTGTTTTGAACGAATGTAGGTTCCTGTTCCTCTGTTTTTCTGAAAAGTATTCAAAAATTCTGTGTGTTCCTGTTGTTCTTCTTCCTGAATTCTTTCTTTTCCTCTCATATTTTAACAACAATTGGTATCAGAGCCCTCTTCTTAAGGGATCTGTGAGTAAGAGTGTGAGGTTGCTGTGTCATGGACGTTGAAGGAAGTTCCAGTTTCTCTTCCATTTCTCCACCGGTGTTTGATGGAGACAACTACCAGGTCTGGGCAGTTCGTATGGAGGCATATATGGAAGCTTTGGATATTTGGGAAGCAGTTGAAGAGGATTATGAAATTCCTGCTCTCCCAAACAATCCTACCATGGTGCAGATCAAATCACAGGAGAAGAAGACAAAGAAATCCAAGGCAAAGGCCTGCTTGTTCGTTGCAGTCTCATCTACTATCTTCACTCGGATTATGACTCTGAAGTCAGCATATGAGATATGGAATTATCTCAAGTCAGAGTATGAGGGAGATGAAAGAATCAAAGGAATGCGTGTGCTAAACTTGATTCGAGAATTCGAGCTACAGAAGATGAAGGAAACAGAATCAATTAAAGAGTATTCTGATAGGTTACTGGACATTGCAAACCGAATCAGATTACTTGGTTCTGTGTTCAAGGACTCAAGAATTGTTGAAAAATTCTTGTAACAGTGCCTGAAAAATTTGAAGCATCTATTTCAGCCTTGGAAAATACCAAGGATCTTACTCAAATCACACTTGCAGAGATTCTCAATGCTTTGCAAGCACAGGAGCAAAGAAGAGCTATGAGGCAAGAAGGTGCTGTTGAAGGAGCCTTGCCAGCCAAGCATCATGAGAATGCAAGGAACAATAAGCAAAAGAAGGGTTCCTATCCTCCATGTTCACACTGCGGCAGAAAGGGTCATCCTCCTTTCAAATGTTGGAGAAGACCAGACTCTTTAGCCAACAACAAAGCAGGAGTAAAGAAGGGTTCCTATCCTCCATGTTCACACTGTGGCAGAAAGGGTCATCCTCCTTTCAAATGTTGGAGAAGACCAGACGTCAAGTGCACCAAATGCAACCAAATGGGGCATGAAGCTGTGATCTGCAAAAACAGGAACCAACAACATGATGAAGAGGCTAAGATTGCTGATCAAGAAGAGGAGGATCAACTGTTCGTGGCTACATGTTTCACTGGCAGCAAATCAAGTGAAAGCTGGCTGATTGACAGTGGCTGCACCAATCATATGACCTATGATAAGGAACTTTTCAAAGACTTGAGGCCAACAAATATCACCAAAATCAGAATTGAAATGGTGACAATATCTCAGTCAAAGGAAAGGGGACAGTTGCAATTGCAAGCTGTTCAGGTACAAAGCTCATTCCCGATGTTCTTTTTGTTCCTGAAATTGATCAAAACTTGTTAAGTGTTGGCCAATTGATTCAAAGAGGTTTCAAAGTTGTTTTCGAAGACAAATATTGCCTAATTAAAGATGCAGCTGATAAAGAAATCTTCAAAGTAGAAATGAAAGGGAAGAGTTTTTCACTCAATCCATTGGAGGAGGAGCAATTAGCTTTTCCAGCCAAAGGAAACATCACAGAAGTGTGGCACAAGAGGCTCGGGCATTATCACCACCAAGGTCTGCTGCAAATGAAGTCCAAACTGATGGTTGAAAATCTTCCAGAACTTGATGATCACCTACCAAACTGTAAAGCATGTCAGTTTGGAAAGCAAAATAGGAAGCCATTCCCGAAGTCAACCTGGAAAGCCACTCACAAATTGCAGCTCATCCACACGGATGTTGCAGGCCCTCAAAGAACACCTTCTTTAAAAGGTAGTCTCTATTATGTTGCCTTTATTATGACTTCACCAGAATGTGCTGGATTTTTTTCTTGAAATTTAAATCAGAAGTAGCTCAAGTTTTTTGGAAGTTCAAGGCAAGAGTTGAGAATGAAAGTGGCTGCAAAATTCAGATTGTAAGGTCTGACAATGGGAAGGAGTACACTTCGGCAAAATTTGACAAGTTTTGTGAAGAAGCAGGCATTGAACATCAGCTTACAGCTCCCTACACACCACAACAAAATGGTGTTAGTGAGAGGAGAAATAGATACATCATGGAAATGTCAAGATGCATGTTACATGAGAAAAATTTGCCAAAGAAGTTTTGGGCAGAGGCAGCAAATACGGCTGTGTTTCTTCAAAACAGGCTCCCAACAAAGGCAGTAAAAGATCAAACACCATTTGAGGTTTGGTATGGTTACAAACCATCACTGAAGTTTCTTAAAGTATTTGGTTGTTTGTGTTTCACTTATGTTCCACAGAGCAAACGTGACAAGCTAGATAGAAAAGCATCACCGGGCATTTTTATAGGCTATAGCACTATCAGCAAGGCCTATAAAATTTACCAGCCACAAACTGAAAATATTGTTGTTAGCAGGGATGTTCACTTTATAGAGGATAAAGAGTGGGACTGGGACAATGCAGAAAAGAAGGGTCAGACCTTGACAGAGTTGAAACTCAAGTTTCTTGATACTAATACTGAAGAAGAAGTAGACTGGCAAAATGAAACAGTGGATGAAGTTCCTGTGAGAGGAACTAGGTTGCTCTCTGACATTTATGAAAGGTGTAACATTGCTGTGTGTGAACCTGCAGATTATGAAGAAGCAAAAAAGGATCAAAGGTGGATAGCTGCAATGAAGGAGGAGCTGTTCATGATAGAGAAAAATAAGACGTGGATTTTAGTGGAAAGACCTCAAGATAGAAAGGTGATTGGAGTCAAGTGGGTATATAGAACTAAACTAAATGCTGATAGCTCTATCAACAAACATAAGGCAAGACTTGTGGTGAAAGGCTATGCTCAAGTTTTTGGCGTGGACTACTCAGATACCTTTGCACCAGTTGCTCGTCTAGACACCATAAGGCTTTTGCTTGCTGTAGCTGCTCAAATGAATTGGAGAGTGTATCAGCTTGATGTAAAATCAGCATTTTTAAATGGGGTTGTGCAAGAAGAAATTTTTGTTGAACAGCCTGAAGGTTTTTGTGAAGAAAGGAGAAGAGGACAAGGTGTTTCTTCTCAAGAAGGCCCTTTATGGTCTAAAACAAGCTCCAAGAGCTTGGTATAGCAAAATTGATGAACATTTGTTGAACTTGGGATTTGTGAAAAGTCTATCAGAAACAACCTTGTATGTCAAGCACAATGGTACTGACATTCTTATTGTTTCACTGTATGTTGATGACCTACTGGTTACAGGAAACAATGCAAATCATATTCAAAATTTCAAACAGGAGATGATGAAAGTGTTTGAAATGACAGATCTCGGGCTCATGTCCTACTTCCTTGGCATGGAGATAAGCAAGGGCAAGGTGAAGTTTTCATCTGTCAGAAGAAGTATGCAAAGGAAATACTGAAGAAGTTTCAGATGGAGGAATGCAAGGCAGCAAGCACTCCAATGAATCAAAAAGAGAAGCTGTGCAAGAAGATGGTGCTGACAAAGTTGATGAAAGATATTTCAGGAGTTTAATTGGTTGCTTGATGTTCTCACAGCAACAAGGCCTGATATTTTGAATGCTGTAAGTATTTTGTCTCGATTCATGCACTGTACAAGTGAATTACATCTCAAGGCTGCCAAGAGAGTGATTCGATATGTCAAGGGCACAATTGATTTTGGAGTTAAGTTCACAAGAAGCAGGGAGTTCCAGCTGGTTGGTTTTTCTGACAGTGACTGGGGAGGTTCTTTTGATGATATGAGGAGCACTTCAGGCTACTGTTTTACTCTTGGTTCTGGTATTTTCTCATGGAGCTCGAAGAAGCAAGAAACTGTAGCTCAATCCACCGCCGAAGCAGAGTTTATTGCTGCAATAGCTACTGTTAATCAAGCTTTATGGTTGAGGAAATTTTAGTTGATATTGACCTAGAGCAAAAGGAAAGCACAGAGATTCTTGTTGACAACCAAGCTACTATTGCTATCTCTCATAATCCCGTGTTTCATGGAAAGACCAAGCATTTCAAGATCAAATTTTTCTTTTTAAGAGAAGTGCAGAAGGAAGGAGAAATTGTTCTTGTTTATTGCAAATCTGAAAACCAATTGGCAGATATCTTCACGAAGCCACTGCCTGTCAGCAAATTTGAAGATCTAAGAGAGAAGCTCGGGGTTTGCAGCTCCTAAAGCAAGGAGGAGTGTTAGGAAAATGCTTTAGGATTGAAACATATCCCTGTGCCGGACTGAAACATGAAACATATCCCTGTGCCGGACTGCTGATTCTGGTGTTTGCTGTCCTGGTTTTTAGGAAGCAGTTAGGCTGTTTTAGAATTACTGATCATGGCTTATTTGTAGGACCATATAATTAGTGGTTAGTTATCCTTTTGAATTTTAATTTTGAAATGTTGTTTTGAACGAATGTAGGTTCCTGTTCCTCTGTTTTTCTGAAAAGTATTCAAAAATTCTGTGTGTTCCTGTTGTTCTTCTTCCTTGAATTCTTTATTTTCCTCTCATATTTTAACAACAATATGTTAAGCACGCTACATTGTTCTTGGACTTTTGTTTCTTCCCCTCACGAGGCGTACTACAGAAGGAAACGATGGCTCTTCTCTAGCCACTTGCATTGTATGGCAAATAAATTCAGTAATTCATGCTAGATTTCTTTCAAACATGTAATCTTTTTCGATCTGTGGATTAAGTCATAGCGTGTTTTTGTGGTAGAGTTGATTAAGCTCTCGTCCCATATGTGTGGCCCTCCTTCACCATGGCAATACACTTATTTTAAAAGGTTTCACAACGCTATCCTCCAGGGTCCGATCCCATGCTTTTCATCTGATCACGGCTGGCTTTCCGTCGTGACGTAGAGCATCGAATCCACTTCAATTGTATTTAGATTCTTATTTTGACTTTGTCAGGATGGGCGTCATACTTAAACAAATTGCATCTCTTCCTTGTTTACCTCCAGGGGATAAATATTAAGTTTGGTGTATGGATGGTTAAATATTAATTATGGGGTATTCATCAACTGTATTTCATAGCACTCCAAATCATGAAATGATAAGTCTATATGTTAGCATGGGAGCTTCTTCTGACCGGTGATAAAGACTAATAAAGAGTAAAAGAGAGTGGTTGAGGAAAAGTAAGGATGCAGGTCAAATCTCTATACATAGGAAGGCGGTTAGTTATATATATATTGACAAGAAAAGATGGGCATCTGCTAACTCGAACAAAAATAGGATCCTAAATTAAATTAATACACTATTAAGCATACCATATGTTACTACGGATGAAATGGATTGAGCCGACGAATGACGTAATTTGATTCTGCTCCATATCTAGGGACTCATGGAATGAATCGGATTTAAAAATTGAATTCGATCTAAAATTTGGATCGCATCTGAACTTCTACTTTTCAACATGAATTAATTTGAAGGGAAGGTGATATTACATTATAACAGTAAACCGTAATATAATTCTACATGATTGGATTAATATTTTTATTTTTATTTTTTATAATTAATGATATGATTATGTTGTTTCTAACAAATTATGATGAAGTAATATGCGACGAGCAACCCAATAAGGAGCATATCCATGATTGACGAGACCCCTTGAGTTAGATTTCAAATGGTTGTTAGAAAATTTGCTAAACAATTTGACTAGTTGCATGCTTAAAATTTGAAGCATGGCCCAATGAAATGGTCATAGCATTCCACTGCTTTTTAACTAAAAATTTTGGATTTGGTTGATTATAAATTTGGAAATGGTTGTCACAGCCCTCACAAAACTTTCTTTATCCTTCTATTCACAAAGTAACGATAGCTGGTTTCCCTTTGCAGTCATATGGTAGTATGTGACCCAAACTCCATTATGTTCTTTTTCAAGCAAACCCATTATATTCTTGAGATGAAAGGCTTTCAACGTCTAGAAGAGTATCAAAAATTTATAACGTGCAAAAAATCAAACCTAGCCACCATATCCCATCGGAGTATTAAATTCATATGGCTACATAATGTTTAATAACAATATGAGAAATTACTTTACGGCCACGAGACAACTAAGCAACAAGGGCTTGATCTTCCAAAAAAAAAAAAAAAAGGGCAAGCAGTAATATCAACAACAACACAACAAGAACAATGGAACAATGTTCTTTTTGGTAGTCAGCGATTCCAGGTCCTAAACCACTGGCAAATAAATACAAGATATTGGAGAGGAGTTGAGGAAGTAGCTTGGTTTCCAAATTTAATTTGATTAGATTAACAACCTCTTGATGATAATTACATGCATGATACATTCCTCCATATTTATACTAAGATGCCCAATCTATTTCCAGTTTTACTATAGATATGCATCCAAGGGAGCATCTTATATGTATTTAATGATAATTATACGCATGTTACATTCAATTCCACCATGTTTAGAAGATGCCTATTCTATTTATAGTTTTAAGGTTGTTTGTTTGTGCATGCACGCACATGCTTGTAATATGTCGTCATATGCTTGCAGATCACTTGCGCTGCCATAAAATCAACTCAACTTCTTTTCGTTGAGGGGGACTTACTCACTGTCATCCGATGACTTCAAAGGAATTGATATAATCAGGCTCCTATCAATTTTCTGCTTATTAAAGTATAGTCTATCCTGCAAAATATGCATAGCTTTTAGATCCATTGTGTCTATCGAAAGCCAACTAGACGGTCGATTGGATGACGGCTTCAGTGGTCCATCACTTTGGATTTTGGTTTCGAAAACAGGATGATCCTTGTCCTATTGTACTTAAGAAAATCCTATTTTCTGATCTATCGGGGCTGACTTGCACTAGACTATGATCATCCGTCTGTATCAAAAAAAAAAAAAAAAACAAAACAAAAACTCGGTTCCTTTAGTCTTCCATGAGGAAATTTCAACCAAGGGTTGTTGCATTATCTTTCTTAATACATATTAAAATGTTTTCTATCAAAAAATAAAAAAAAGAAGGTATATATTAAAATATTAAGTAGAATGAGGTTTTGAAGTTGAACTTTTTTGTTTCTCTCTCTCACCAGACGTATCACATTCACCTTCCAGTTGTGAAAAATATGATTTAACTAGTATGACTGGTTATAAATTGGGTAAATGAATTTGACTAAAAAATGGGTTGACCGTTAGACATGATTAAAAACAAATTGAATCACGAGTTGACCCGCTAATACAAAATTAATTTATAATTAATTTAATTATTAAATAGATTAATTTATGTAAATCATCCATCAATCTGAATATATGTTGTCAATGCTATTTATTTAAGTTAATATTATTTTTAAATTAATTATTATTTTATGACGATGATTATATGCTTGTATAAGAATTTTTTTTTTCAAAAATTTTTGTATTTATGCTATAGTTATGATTTTTAATATATAATTATTTTATAAGTAAATTTATATTAAATATGTTATATGGGTTATGAATTTTATATAAGTTATATATATGGGTTATATGTGCCGCAGTCCATATGATTTACATAAATTATATAGATTAAAGGGGTTACATGAACTCGTGTAAAAAGAAACTAAGCTTGGGTTTAAATTTTTGATCCTTAATAAATGGATCGGATCTGAGTTGATTCATTTGTCATTGTACTTTAAAGTTGATTTAATACATTTACGATGTATTAATAGAATTATTGTCCTAATATATACATCTTCTTTTTTATTGCAATAGCTCCCTCCTTTGCATTAAAATCTAATTACAAACTTTAATTTCTTACAAAATCTTGCAAATTATCTGATAATTTTTTTAAGTAAAAACAAATTATGATCCAAAAGTCCTTCAGGGCTCGATGACAGCCTCACCCTGAGGACATGTCTTTTTTTTCCTAATTTTGGTAGCCAAAATACATCCACATAAAACAAATGCTTACATGCCTAGGGTTAGCAAGCTATATATCATATAATGAGATCTAATTAGTAAGTATTTAACTTAAATATTTTGTTAAATACTTACTAATTAGGGAAATAGTAAGTATTTAACATAAAACAAATGCTTACATGCCTAGGGTTAGCAAGCTATATAGCATATAATGAGATCTAATTAGTAAGCATTTAACTTAAAGATCTAATTAGTAAGCTATATATCATATACGGTTTTACAATTGTTATAATTGTTAAATTATAACAATTCGTTCTATTATCTTTTCGAAGCATCGAGATGGACCATAACATATCACGCTTTCGAAAGATGTCCCAAAACGTATGGTTCCTAGTTAATCATGGAATATTGGAACTGCTTTCTGAAAAAATTAGTCCCTACTTAGGCTTGGATCATAAGTCTAATGCTACTATAATATTCCCCATGTTATATATTAAGTGAGAGTGGATAATTGTTGAATTCTCAATAACTATTTGCTGACGTATTACATATTAAGTCTGAGAGTGGATAATGTTGAGATTCTCAATAACTATTTCGCTGGTATTCACTGCAAGAAAGCATGATATTTGTGGCGAACCTATTATAGCGAAATATTTTCGTCATTATAGGTTTATTTATAACGACGAAATAAAAATTAAATTCATCATAACAATTATTTATTACGGCGAAATACTTTTTCGCCGTAATAAAAAGACTTATTACGATGAATTTTATAATTCATCGTAATAAGTCCACATTTTATTTTACGATTTTAATTTTTTTAATTTTTCTTTCTTTTTATTACGGTAAAAAACTTTTTTGCCGTAATTAAAAGATTTATTACGATGAATTTTATAATTCATCGTAATAAGTCCACATTTTAATTTATGATTTTAATTTTTTTAATTTTTCTTTCTTTTTATTACGGCGAAATACTTTTTCACCGTAATAAAAAGACTTATTACGATGAATTTTATAATTCATCGTAATAAGTCCACATTTTATTTTATGATTTTAATTTTTTTAATTTTTCTTTCTTTTATTACGGTGAAAAACTTTCGCCGTAATTAAAAGACTTATTACGATGAATTTTATAATTCGTCGTAATAAGTCCACATTATATTTTACGATTTTAATCTTTTTAATTTTTTTTTCTTTTTATTACGGTGAAAAACTTTTTCGCCGTAATTAAAAGACTTATTACGACGAATTTTATAATTCGTCGTAATAAGTCCACATTATATTTTATGATTTAATTTTTTTAATTTTTCTTTCTTTTTATTACGATGAAATATTTCACCGTAATTAAAAGACCTATTACGATGAGTTTAAAAAATCATCGTAATATAGTGAAAAAATCTTTCTTCTCCGGGACCTTATTACGACGAAAGTTAATTTATTTTGTGAAAAAATTAATATAGTGAAAAAATTTTGCCGTAATAAGGTCCCCTAAAACTCTACCAGAAACCCTCGCGCGATTTTATTTTGTGAAACCCTTCCTCTTCGCCGTCTTCCCCCCCGAGCTCCTCTCCGCCGTTAGCTCCCGAACGCCGTCAACCCCCGAGTTCCTCTCCGACTGCGGACGTCGAGCTCCTCTCCGCCTGCGGATGCCGAGCTCCTCTCTGTCAGCCCTCATTAGCTCTACGGTAGATCTGTCTGCACTATATCAGATCATCTACTTGCCGGTAGACCCCTCTTTTCTTCTGTGACGTTCTTCTCTTCTCATTCCTCTCTCGCCGAAGCCACTTTTTTTGGTCATGAGCCGTAAATCCACTCTGTTTCTGTTACCCTGTGGACGGCGAGTCGATGCAACTTTTCCTGTCTTCCTAGTCCTTAGCACAAGAGGTCCAGCATAGGATCATATTGATGCTATATTTCTTTGGATCATTTTCCTAACTAGAGTTGATTCATTGTGCACAGGTGGATACATTCCGGACCAAAGCAGATCGGTCTTCCTAACTCACTATTTGAGGTAATACTTTGAACCTCTCTTTTGTTTAATTTGATTATTAAGTTATGCCATAGAAAACACAGGACTGGAGTTGGGATTGATGATAGCTTATTTAAATTAGTGAGGATGCCAATTTTCATATTTATTATGCCAAGTATTGATTTTAAATTAATCAGGTGCAGTAGGTATATTTGTAGATTGAGTTGGCATATTAAATCAGATTTTGCTTCCAGTAGATCAAGCTGTTGTTGTTGCTCCATTCCTTTTTCGAGAACCATATGGTAGATTTTTAATTGTTTGTATTAGCTATATGAATGGGCTCATGGGTGATCGTTTTTGGCGCCATCTCTAGTTTTTCCATTACTAAGTGATTGATTATTGAAAGCGTAATAATAGAGACAGAGATTAGACATAATTTCATCATCAAGCAAAGTGAAAGTCTAAAAACATGGCTTTAGTTCTGGTTTTAGTTCGACATGTGGAATTTTGATTTTTTGTAGATTCAGTGGTTTTGGTAGTTTCAGTGGCTTCCACAGTTCCACTTCAAGATTCAGAATTTCAATCACAAAAGCCAAAAGGGAAAATAAAAATAAATTCAAAGTAAAAAGGAACTAACAAAATTTATTAACCAATGTCCAGAATATTTTCTGATGTGTAGATTATTTATTATGTAGTTTGATAGTTCTAGGATGAAGTGAGTATTCTCATTTAAGTAAAAACTAAAACTGTACCTTGAAGATCTTTACCATTTACTTGTGGAAGTTTAGTTGTCCGAAAGTTCATTGTTTGGAAATTATGAAGCTTCTCAATGACAAGTGTGTTAACTTTTCTTCATCTTTTTTTTCTATGTCATTGTTTGCTTCACCATGCTTTTGGATTACGCTTATTCTTGGACTACATTCTTCATTCAGAGGTGTTGATAGATCAGTGCACTAAAAGATCTTCTGATATGGAAAACTAGATTAATGTATTGAATTTTGAGATTTTTCTCATTACTAGGGTCCAAAACCTGTAAAAAAAGGGTATTATGGATGAATTTGACATAAATAAAGCATTCCACATGGTAAGAAAATTAAATAAAAAAACAAAATTTCAGATTTCCTTTATAGTCCTGCTCCTAAATGGAAGACACAAATTTCATATGCTATTAGCTTTGAAAAAATTCACAATCCTCTAACGGAAGCACAACACTCATTTGCTATTAACTGTGAAATGTATAGGAATAAAAGAAACATGTGTAGTGTAGCAAAGTTGGGTGCCATACTGACTTCTTGCACTAATCATAATAAAAGTGCTTATTCCATCTATATAAAAGCCCTTGTACATTTGTTTATACAAAAGTGCTTATTCATATATATATTTGAAGTTGTATATGATACCATGGATGAGCATGCCTGTGCATGGATAGTAATGGTATTTGGATTTTTAACATTGCAGTAAGATACGAATTTCCTCTACATTTGGTAGATTGATGTTCATGATTATGATTGCTTTCATGATTTTGTATGGATGTGGAAATAGATCACATTTGAATTGGGTAAGTATGATTTCGATCCATTTATTTGATATGCATGGCATATGGGAATAGATTACATTTAAAATTAGAAATTAATTAAACTAAAAACTATATATTTAAAATTGTTGACTGCAAAGCTTTTGGATTGGCCTTGTTAATATGGATTGCCCCACCATGATATGAACTATGCTTCATGAAATGCCATCATTGGTTCAAGCATGGTACCACNAAATATTAAGTAGAATGAGGTTTTGAAGTTGAACTTTTTTGTTTCTCTCTCTCACCAGACGTATCACATTCACCTTCCAGTTGTGAAAAATATGATTTAACTAGTATGACTGGTTATAAATTGGGTAAATGAATTTGACTAAAAAATGGGTTGACCGTTAGACATGATTAAAAAAAATTGAATCACGAGTTGACCCGCTAATACAAAATTAATTTATAATTAATTTAATTATTAAATAGATTAATTTATGTAAATCATCCATCAATCTGAATATATGTTGTCAATGCTATTTATTTAAGTTAATATTATTTTTAAATTAATTATTATTTTATGACGATGATTATATGCTTGTATAAGAATTTTTTTTTTCAAAAATTTTTGTATTTATGCTATAGTTATGATTTTTAATATATAATTATTTTATAAGTAAATTTATATTAAATATGTTATATGGGTTATATGAATTTTATATAAGTTATATATATGGGTTATATGTGCCGCAGTCCATATGATTTACATAAATTATATAGATTAAAGGGGTTACATGAACTCGTGTAAAAAGAAACTAAGCTTGGGTTTAAATTTTTGATCCTTAATAAATGGATCGGATCTGAGTTGATTCATTTGTCATTGTACTTTAAAGTTGATTTAATACATTTACGATGTATTAATAGAATTATTGTCCTAATATATACATCTTCTTTTTTATTGCAATAGCTCCCTCCTTTGCATTAAAATCTAATTACAAACTTTAATTTCTTACAAAATCTTGCAAATTATCTGATAATTTTTTTAAGTAAAAACAAATTATGATCCAAAAGTCCTTCAGGGCTCGATGACAGCCTCACCCTGAGGACATGTCTTTTTTTTCCTAATTTTGGTAGCCAAAATACATCCACATAAAACAAATGCTTACATGCCTAGGGTTAGCAAGCTATATATCATATAATGAGATCTAATTAGTAAGTATTTAACTTAAATATTTTGTTAAATACTTACTAATTAGGGAAATAGTAAGTATTTAACATAAAACAAATGCTTACATGCCTAGGGTTAGCAAGCTATATAGCATATAATGAGATCTAATTAGTAAGCATTTAACTTAAAGATCTAATTAGTAAGCTATATATCATATACGGTTTTACAATTGTTATAATTGTTAAATTATAACAATTCGTTCTATTATCTTTTCGAAGCATCGAGATGGACCATAACATATCACGCTTTCGAAAGATGTCCCAAAACGTATGGTTCCTAGTTAATCATGGAATATTGGAACTGCTTTCTGAAAAAATTAGTCCCTACTTAGGCTTGGATCATAAGTCTAATGCTACTATAATATTCCCCATGTTATATATTAAGTGAGAGTGGATAATTGTTGAGATTCTCAATAACTATTTGCTGACGTATTACATATTAAGTCTGAGAGTGGATAATGTTGAGATTCTCAATAACTATTTCGCTGGTATTCACTGCAAGAAAGCATGATATTTGTGGCGAACCTATTATAGCGAAATATTTTCGTCATTATAGGTTTATTTATAACGACGAAATAAAAATTAAATTCATCATAACAATTATTTATTACGGCGAAATACTTTTTCGCCGTAATAAAAAGACTTATTACGATGAATTTTATAATTCATCGTAATAAGTCCACATTTTATTTTACGATTTTAATTTTTTTAATTTTTCTTTCTTTTTATTACGGTAAAAAACTTTTTTGCCGTAATTAAAAGATTTATTACGATGAATTTTATAATTCATCGTAATAAGTCCACATTTTAATTTATGATTTTAATTTTTTTAATTTTTCTTTCTTTTTATTACGGCGAAATACTTTTTCACCGTAATAAAAAGACTTATTACGATGAATTTTATAATTCATCGTAATAAGTCCACATTTTATTTTATGATTTTAATTTTTTTAATTTTTCTTTCTTTTATTACGGTGAAAAACTTTTCGCCGTAATTAAAAGACTTATTACGATGAATTTTATAATTCGTCGTAATAAGTCCACATTATATTTTACGATTTTAATCTTTTTAATTTTTTTTTCTTTTTATTACGGTGAAAAACTTTTTCGCCGTAATTAAAAGACTTATTACGACGAATTTTATAATTCGTCGTAATAAGTCCACATTATATTTTATGATTTTAATTTTTTTAATTTTTCTTTCTTTTTATTACGATGAAATACTATTTCACCGTAATTAAAGACCTATTACGATGAGTTTAAAAAATCATCGTAATATAGTGAAAAAATCTTTCTTTCTCCGGGACCTTATTACGACGAAAGTTAATTTATTTTGTGAAAAAATTAATATAGTGAAAAAATTTTGCCGTAATAAGGTCCCCTAAAACTCTACCAGAAACCCTCGCGCGATTTTATTTTGTGAAACCCTTCCTCTTCGCCGTCTTCCCCCCCGAGCTCCTCTCCGCCGTTAGCTCCCGAACGCCGTCAACCCCCGAGTTCCTCTCCGACTGCGGACGTCGAGCTCCTCTCCGCCTGCGGATGCCGAGCTCCTCTCTGTCAGCCCTCATTAGCTCTACGGTAGATCTGTCTGCACTATATCAGATCATCTACTTGCCGGTAGACCCCTCTTTTCTTCTGTGACGTTCTTCTCTTCTCATTCCTCTCTCGCCGAAGCCACTTTTTTTGGTCATGAGCCGTAAATCCACTCTGTTTCTGTTACCCTGTGGACGGCGAGTCGATGCAACTTTTCCTGTCTTCCTAGTCCTTAGCACAAGAGGTCCAGCATAGGATCATATTGATGTGCTATATTTCTTTGGATCATTTTCCTAACTAGAGTTGATTCATTGTGCACAGGTGGATACATTCCGGACCAAAGCAGATCGGTCTTCCTAACTCACTATTTGAGGTAATACTTTGAACCTCTCTTTTGTTTAATTTGATTATTAAGTTATGCCATAGAAAACACAGGACTGGAGTTGGGATTGATGATAGCTTATTTAAATTAGTGAGGATGCCAATTTTCATATTTATTATGCCAAGTATTGATTTTAAATTAATCAGGTGCAGTAGGTATATTTGTAGATTGAGTTGGCATATTAAATCAGATTTTGCTTCCAGTAGATCAAGCTGTTGTTGTTGCTCCATTCCTTTTTCGAGAACCATATGGTAGATTTTTAATTGTTTGTATTAGCTATATGAATGGGCTCATGGGTGATCGTTTTTGGCGCCATCTCTAGTTTTTCCATTACTAAGTGATTGATTATTGAAAGCGTAATAATAGAGACAGAGATTAGACATAATTTCATCATCAAGCAAAGTGAAAGTCTAAAAACATGGCTTTAGTTCTGGTTTTAGTTCGACATGTGGAATTTTGATTTTTTGTAGATTCAGTGGTTTTGGTAGTTTCAGTGGCTTCCACAGTTCCACTTCAAGATTCAGAATTTCAATCACAAAAGCCAAAAGGGAAAATAAAAATAAATTCAAAGTAAAAAGGAACTAACAAAATTTATTAACCAATGTCCAGAATATTTCTGATGTGTAGATTATTTATTATGTAGTTTGATAGTTCTAGGATGAAGTGAGTATTCTCATTTAAGTAAAAACTAATAAACTGTACCTTGAAGATCTTTACCATTTACTTGTGGAAGTTTAGTTGTCCGAAAGTTCATTGTTTGGAAATTATGAAGCTTCTCAATGACAAGTGTGTTAACTTTTCTTCATCTTTTTTTTCTATGTCATTGTTTGCTTCACCATGCTTTTGGATTACGCTTATTCTTGGACTACATTCTTCATTCAGAGGTGTTGATAGATCAGTGCACTAAAAGATCTTCTGATATGGAAAACTAGATTAATGTATTGAATTTTGAGATTTTTCTCATTACTAGGGTCCAAAACCTGTAAAAAAAGGGTATTATGGATGAATTTGACATAAATAAACATTCCACATGGTAAGAAAATTAAATAAAAAAACAAAATTTCAGATTTCCTTTATAGTCCTGCTCCTAAATGGAAGACACAAATTTCATATGCTATTAGCTTTGAAAAAAATTCACAATCCTCTAACGGAAGCACAACACTCATTTGCTATTAACTGTGAAATGTATAGGAATAAAAGAAACATGTGTAGTGTAGCAAAGTTGGGGTGCCATACTGACTTCTTGCACTAATCATAATAAAAGTGCTTATTCCATCTATATAAAAGCCCTTGTACATTTGTTTATACAAAAGTGCTTATTCCATATATATTTGAAGTTGTATATGATACCATGGATGAGCATGCCTGTGCATGGATAGTAATGGTATTTGGATTTTAACATTGCAAGTAAGATACGAATTTCCTCTACATTTGGTAGATTGATGTTCATGATTATGATTGCTTTCATGATTTTGTATGGATGTGGAAATAGATCACATTTGAATTGGGTAAGTATGATTTCGATCCATTTATTTGATTATGCATGGCATATGGGAATAGATTACATTTAAAATTAGAAATTAATTAAACTAAAAACTATATATTTAAAATTGTTGACTGCAAAGCTTTTGGATTGGCCTTGTTAATATGGATTGCCCCACCATGATATGAACTATGCTTCATGAAATGCCATCATTGGTTCAGCATGGTACCACCAATGCCCATTATATGCTAAAATTAGGGAAGTACTGATAGTTTTATCATAGATTGGAATTATGACATTATCATAGATTGGAATCATTATTTTACCAGTTTTTGGATTCATATGTTGAAAATGTCCTTTTATTCCAATATTTTCCTTAATTTTGACATGTTATAGTAGGACAATTCACTGAATAAAAAAAGGGAAATTTATTACTAACATATCCTTGCAACAAACAGCTGTTGTATGTCACCACGATGCCGATTGATAAGAGTTGGATACATAAGAAACGAAATTGTCAGGAATATGATGCCGGTATTAAGAAGTTCATAGAAAAGGCAAGGCTTCATGTTATGAAGAAGGGAAAATACGTTATCCTTGTGTGCGGTGTTATAATGGCAAATGGCATAAGCCTGATTTAGTTAAATTACACTGTATGTTAAAGGGTTTCTCAAAGATGTATCAGACGTGGTATTTTCATGGAGAACAGTTTGGAAGCAATGTCTCAGATGAAAATGAGAATGAAGATGATGACTCAGAAAGGGAACAAGATGAGATGATCGAAGCATTGCAGGATATCGCTGGCCCAAGTGGTGCTCACACTGAGGTTGGCAATGATGATGACAATCCGATGATGTCTGACCATGGAAGGACCGATCACAGTAAGAAATTGGATGATCTTTTCAATGAGGTGGAATCCGAGCTTTATCCTGGATGTGAAAAGTTTTCTTCTTTGACATTCTTAGTGAAGTTAATGCACATTAAGGTCCTCAATCGGTGGACAAATAAGTCTTTCAATATGTTGCTTGAACTATTAAAAGAGGCATTTTTGAATGGTACTAGAATACCATCTTCACACTATGAGGCCAAAAAGAAGATGAATGAGTTGGGTTTAGGCTACGAGAACATACATGTATGCAAGCATGTTTGTGCTATCTTTTGGAAGGAGAATGCCTATTTAGAAAAATGTCTGATATGCAACGAGCTTAGGTACCAAGTGGTTAAAGACAAAGGTAAGAAGATACCTTAAAGTTATATGGTATTTTCCACTCACACCTCGTTTGAAACGACTATATGCCTCAAGATATACAGCTGAAGATATGAGTGGCACTATGATAAGCGACCGATCACAGATGGGGTGTTACGACATCCAGCAGATGGAGAAGCATGAAAAGATTTGATCAAAAGTATCCTAATTTTGCCAGTGAACCAAGAAATGTAAGGTTAGGTCTTGCTTTAGACGGATTCAATCCATTTGGGAACATGAGTAATGCATACAGTATGTGGCCCGTCATTTTAGTACCTTATAACTTGCCTCCATGGAAATATATGAAAGAGACATTCTTTATGATGTCGTTGCTTATCCCCGGTCCTAAATCTCCAGGAAGGGATATGGATATATTTTTAAGGCCAATAGTGGATGAACTTAAATATTTATGGACCGAAGGTGTTGATGTATATGATGCATCTACCAAAGAGAGTTTTCGGATGCACGTAGCTGTTTTATGGACTATAAATGATTTTCCAGCATACTCGTATTATCTGGTTGGATCACAAAGGGTTATAAGGCATGTCCAGTTTGTAATGAGCAAACCTCATCCAAAAAGCTGAAAGATAAGATTTGCTATATGGGACATCGCCGTTACTTGCCTATTTATCACAAGTGGTGAAATAGTAGACTCCATGATGGAATCTTAGACTGTACAGTCAACTTGTAGGTTGAACCATCAACTCATGACCTAGTTGAGGAAATGATTCGACAAAGGGGATTAGAAACCCAGTTTTTCTGTGATAAAGGAATGGATTCGTATCTCTAGAGTCTATGAGGAATTAGAATTTTAGAGTTTGTGCGGCTATCTTAGGTTGTTTAGAGATATTTTGGGATGTATTAGGGCATTTTATGGTTATGGAAGTTTTCACACGGGAAGAAATGTTGGAGATTTTGTATGGTTTTTCAGGATACGAAGTAAATTGAACTTGGTAAAGGTGGAATTATGGATATACTTATGATGGCTTGGTTAGATTTATAATCTAATTATACATAATATATTTATATCAGATAAGACTAAAGTTAGTATTCTGTTTCAGATCTTTGTAATGCATGCAACCCTTCCTTTCCCTTCCTAATTTTTTTACTTCTTTTGTTCCTTCTTTATTGTTCTTTTATCTTTCTAGTGTTTTTCTTCCCATAAGCTGTTCCTTGTTTTTTCCTCATTTCTCTATTTGTGATGGGCTGCTTAATGCGTGAGGTTCCCATCATGTGGGGCCTGGGTAGGGTCAGATGTGTAATGAAATTAGATTATTACATTGATAAATTGATACATTGATAATTGTATTACATTGATGAATTGATACATTGTATTAGATTATTACATTGATGCATTGATACATTGTATTAGATTATTACATTGATACATTGATACATTGATACATTGATAATTGTATTACATTGATGCATTGATACATTGTATTAGATTATTACATTGATACATTGATAATTGTATTACATTGATGAATTGATACATTGTATTAGATTAATACATTGATGCATTGATACATTGTATTAGATTATTACATTGATACATTGATACATTGTATTAGATTATTACATTAATACATTGTATTAGATTATTCCATTGATACATTGATAATTGTATTAGATTATTGTCTTAAATTATTGTTTTAAATTATTATTGTTTCTTTTCAGAGAGATCCTGTTACGGGAGAGGAGCCATCAAGACTTCATCTGTGGAATACTCTTCATTTTGATAAAAAGAAGAATCAATGGATAAATGAAAAAGCTGAAGAAACCCATGTAAGTTTTATCAATTAAAAATACAATATTATTGAATGTAATGTTTTATACTAAACATATTGAATTTATTTTCTTTTCATTGCAGGCACAGTTAATAGAACGACTTTCCTCACAAGACTCTACAGTAGAACCAATCAATGAGGATATCATTTTGGAGGAGGTTTTAGGCTCTAGATCTGGTTATAAAAGAGGATGGGGTCCATTACCGAAGGGTACATCGAGAATTAGAGGTAGTTCTTCATCTTCTGAAAACTCACAATTAAAGGGTGAATTATATGAGTGCCGAGAGCTCATCGCTCAGCAGAGAATAAGCTTGCTCAACAAGAAGATAAGCTCGCTCGGCAAGAGGATAAAACTCACTCAGCAAGAGAAGACTATCCAGGATCTAAAGGCGACTACTGCTGAGCTCACTGCTTTCATGCGACAGTTAGTGCCTGGATATCATCCTAGTGGATCCCAGCAGACTTCACCTCCATAGTACATGTATTTTTTTTAAATTATTTATTTTTTGAAATATTGTATGATGATTTTATTGAAATGAATGAAAACTTTTATTAAATTTTTTTGTGAAACTTTTATATTAGAAAATTATTTCTAGTATCGTTGCTTTAATATTATATTATTGTAACAGGTGCAATACAAAAAATATTAAAATAAAATTTAATATTTTTAAAATTTAAATAAAATCTTATTACGGCGACTTATTTTCGCCGTAATATCAACCTATTACGGTGAAAATAAGTCATCGTAATAGGTTTTTTATTTAAATTTTAAAAATATTAAAATATTATTACGGTGACTTATTTTCGCCGTAATATCAACCTATTACGGCGAAACTAAGTCTCCGTAATATGATTTTAATTAAATTTTAATATTTAAATAAAAACCTATTACGACGACTTATTTTATCGTAATAGGTTGATATTACGGCGAAAATAAGTCGCCGTAATAAGTTTTTAATATTTTTAAATTTAAATAAAAACCTATTACAACGACTTAGTTTTGCCGTAGGCGAAAATAAGTCGCCGTAATAGGTTATTATGACAACATAATACTACAAACGATTTGTAATGTATTACGACAAATTTTATTATCGTAATAATTTATTAAGACGACTTTGTACCTGTTTGCGACAAATTAATTCATCATAATAAGTTATTTTTTTGTAGTGATTGGACGAGCATCGCATGAGATGCCTTGTCACAAGGGCAAACGTGTTGACACTCTGGAACAGATAAACAATCCTAGGTTGGGTATAGCATGGGTGTCAATTATCGTGCAAGATTAACCTGCACACAAATTGAACACTTCTTATTAGACTTCTTCCTCTTTCCTATTTTTTTGGATGATTATTACTTGAATCTTCTGAACAAGAACCATCATGACAATAAATTAATTTTCCCATGTTTCAGGATTGTATTCTATAGGATTTGATCCCAAGCTTTCGGACTGATTAAATCTTGGATTTTTTTCAAGATGCCTAAAAAGTTTGCCGGTACTCCATTCGTTTAATTTATAACATATGTATGTATGTATGTGCGTGACATCACTGGGTGTATCATCACTGCTGAATTAGTATGATCCCTTCTTATTTCCATTTTTTTATGTTGTCCACATCATTATGCAACCAGCAAGATCCATTGAGTTGTTAGTAGGTATTAGCAAAGCTAGAAGTTGGGAGAACCTCAAAGGATTTCAGCTATCGCAATCCTTGATAACCAAACAGAATTATAGAAGAGCTATCAAAGCCTAAAATTATTCCGTGGCAAAGTAAAACTGGATGGTGATTTTTGATGGTAAACTAATGGAAGATGATGTCGTGACAATAACTGTGATAGAAAGTTAAAATTTTTTTATACATTTGTCTTGGTGTGGATCAAGGATTTTCACTTACAACTTTTTTTTTTTTTTTCAAAAGAAAGGAATGAATAAGATCTATTTGTATAATAATTATCTAAGTTCTGATAATATTTGTTAAGTCGACAAGCTCAAGTCTACTTACCACTTTTAACAAGCACTTGTACAACTTAAGGCTAATTTTACTTACCTCCCCTATGTTTAAAATTCAATTGTGTATGCTAAGTTTGTTAGACAATACAATGTGATACTATCACTGTCTCTATTCACTTAGCTCACAAGATTCTATCGTGCCAAGGTCAAGTGATAAATTTAGAATTAAAATGCTCTTGTTGGCTTTACAAAAATCACCTTACCTTAATTAGCTCCCATCGTATTATTGTTGCTGATGATAGCCTATTCTAAATAAATAGGTGTAGAGTTTGATTGAAGAGTCACCGATGAAGAGCTCTAATTCGATGATCTTAGTAGGGTGGTGGAACTATTACAGCATTGCTAGAACCTTCCTTTGACTTGGTTACCATAGAAGTTATTAGAAATGATGCTAGAGATGGTTTGCAAGAGGATTTGTGGACTTTTATGTTGTTGGCTTGAAGATTGATCATGCAGAAGTCCTGAAGGGGATCAAGGTCCGACCTGCAGGAAAGGAAGAAGAGAATTAAGTAAGGAGGAGCTATCTTGCCATGGGCAGAATTTTAATAGATTGTTGGAGGTTTCTTGAGACGGGATGGCAATTTCAATCTGTAAAATGAGACCATCTTGTCCCATCCATTCCACTATATCCCTCCTCGTGGTTCTGCAATAATAATAGTGCTTCTAATTTTATATCCTTAAATATATTAGTATTTTTTCTTAATTAACTGTAATCTCCATCTTCAAAATTTTTTTTCTCTCCTTAAATTTTTTACTTATATTAAAATTTTCATATTTTTTACTAAAAATTCATATATGACATGAGGGGTAAGGCAAGGTGAGGAGGGCAAAAACCAAAATAGAACGAAGATGGGGTAAGAATAGGATTTATCATTCCTCATGGGGATGGGGTGGAGATGAGAATAGAAAAAAATCTTAATTTATAGGGATGAGGTCAGGAAAGAAATTATTATTTTTTTTTGATGGGAAAAGAATGAGATTAGAGTCTCCAACTTTGCTGCGCACCTCCTCTCCCCTACCCTCAGAAAAAAAAAACCTTGGTGCCTCATTGCTATCCAGGATGACTTTGTTTTGTGTCATATAACCAATCATATATATATATATATATATAGAGGCTTGATCTATGTCATTCTCATTTAGAAGGGCTAACTTGATTGGGCGCTGGAACCTAACCTCTTGGTCGGCATTGCAATAGAGGGATATATCATCCTTGCTTTATGGGTATGATCATTGTTGTGGTGTCATGCTACATGGTAGTCACCTATATGTGCATAGCCATATTAGGGAGGAGCTCCCTTTTTTCTTCTCTCCTTCATCCTCTCCTTTTGGCAAGGAACTTGACTCTTATTTCTATCTAAGCACCATCCCCTGAATAACTATCCTCTTGCTATCTCTCCCTGTATCCCTCTCACTCTTCCCTTCTCTCTTTTTCCTTCTTCCTTCCCCTCTCCTTTCCTTCCTTCTAGCAGCCAAATTGGTAAAATAGGGGTAGCAAGGGACAACCCCTGCTTCTAGCGAAAGCACCCCCAACCATCATTCCTATTCTCTCTCTCTCTCTCTCTCTCTCTCTTTCTTATTCCCAATCTTGCTGGGTCTACTTTGGAGCTTTGTTGAAGCTCTCAAATTTGTCTACAAGCCTTCGAGAATCTAATTAGAGTAAGGTCAAGCAAGCAAGATCTCTTTCTCTATCCCTCTCATTTTCAACGGCATTTTAATGGCATAAGATATTAAGTAGGGTTGGGAACTATATTGAACTACTTAACAAACTTAAGGGATCCCATTAAAATTTTAAACAAGAGAGATGGTAAGTGAGACTAGCCTTAAATTAAGAGATTATTTTGGTAATTTGCTTATCTTTTAATTATGATGAAGTGCTAGACCAATTTGCCACAACCTAATGTTAGGTAATTGGTCAAAAGGGACTTCACAAACGGAATCCATTTTAAAGAGCAAAATTATAGTCCATGATGTAGGAGTTTAAGGATTGTATATACGAATTATAAAACACCAATAATCAAAATTTATTATTATATCTATTTGTGCCAGCTTTGATTATGCAAAAGTTATAGAGAATTCTTCAACCTAAAGAAGCACTCTCTAGAAATGTTTGGGCTTAGATTTTTCTCCTTTTGCTCTTCTGATAGGTATGCTCTTAATAGGAAGGATCTAAATGTAGATGAGAAGAGAAGAGAAGGCCTAGCTTATTATAATGCAACCTTTATAAATTCACTCATTATAGGCCATTATTAGGGTTTAAACCCACACCAATGGCTAACCCACATATTCCAATAATAAGAGATAAGCGCAAGTTTAAATAACATAAATAATACATTAGTAGTGGGCTCATTATACATATATTATAAGATAGAATTCATTCTGCCCACTTTGCAAGCCTAAAATCATCAACAATTAATGGTAGTAGCGCATAGCCAAAAAATTTTCAATGTTTTTTTCACTTGTGCAACATTAATTGTAGTTATTCAAGCATTTTGAAAACATTTGTTTCTTTAAAAATGATACATGAGTTGATCAGATAATTTTTTAATGTAGTCATTATATCATTATTGATATAAGATTAATTGATGATTCTAGATGGTAATAACCTCAACTAACTTAATCATGATTGAGAGGCATTGTAAGAAGCATACAATGTTCAGTCTCAAAAGTGTTATTCTCATTGTTAATCATTCCATTGATTTCTCTTCGAACAACAAACTTCAATAAGAAATCCGTATATCTGACGAACATTGGGTAACGCAGATGGAATTGGTGGTGGAAAAGAAAACGGCAAGCACTTTTATTCCAGCAGCGAAGATGAAGCAACAGTAACAACAACAATCGCAAAAACAAAGGAATAACAAACTTATTTTGGTAGTCAGAGGTTTATGAAAACTTGACAACTAAAACAAATAAAATTTAATGGAGAAGAGGAGCTGGGGAAGTAGCTTAATTAATTTCCAAATTTGGACTTTATTTGATTGACAAGCTGCTGATCAACCTGGAAGGCCTTGGCCAGCACCTCGCTCGGTATAGCAGGATTCGATCCAAACAAACTGAGCGGAGCAACCACGACACCTGGCAACTGGCTGTTGAATGCCGTGACAGCGAGGGCAGTCTCCTTGCCCATGTTGTACTGGAAGTGAATGAGCCCCCTGGGAATCACAAAGTTCTCACCTGCATTCACGATTTTAGAGTAGAATGCATTGCTGGTGCTGATGAATCCCACCAGGAGTTGACCCTTGATAACAAACCCAAGCTCTGTGGCACGGGGGTGGGAGTGAGGGGGGTTGACGCCTCCAGGAGCGAAGTCGACTCGGTTCATGGAGAGCCCCAGCGTGTTGAGGCCTGGAAAGCTGAGGACATCTGCAGTGGTCACGTTCGAGCCGATGATGCTGCTTGGATTACCTCCTTTGGAAAGTACGGTGGAGAAGAAGTCATCGGAGACGACGCTGGAGGCCGGTTTGCAAGGGAATCCATTGACTGTTATGTTAGTTTGGTGGTCGGCGACGCAGAAGTCCTGGAGGGGATCGGGGTCGGAGCGGCATGGTGAAAGAGTGAAGAGGGTTAGACAAAGGAAGAGGAAAGGCCTTGCCATGTAATATTGTGCCTTCATGGTTTATGGGAGATTTGGCGATGCTAGAGGATGAGCTTCAGAGATCTTGATGTTTGTGTTATTTATATTTAGATTTGGCGCTCTGTTATGTAGTCTTGTACGTTTGGTGTTTTGAAGGATTCAACACCTTGTTTTCGTTTGACAAACGCGTCTGGTTGGCCGCGCGTGACAAATTAACGATAATGTAGCAAAAGATTAGACCGGGTAGGTTTAAATGATTTTCTTATATATGTTGACTAGGAAATGGTCTGAACCGATTGAACTTTCCTTGAAGAGTTCTCATCGGCCATGGAGGTTGGAATTTTTTTTATCCGGCTTAAACCTTTTTTTTTTTTTTGCGTACATACCTGCACCAAATATCACAAATGATATGATGTCTAACACTCTGTCTGTTTTTAAAGAATCATCTAGTGTTTGCTGAATTAGTATGATCTTTGATTTTTTCAAGATGCCTAAAAGTCTACTTACAACTTTTAACAAGCACTTAGGCTAGTTTTACTTACCTCCCCTTTGTTTAAAAATTTAATTGAGTCTATTAAGTTTGTTAAACGGTACATTGTGATCCTATCATCTGTCTCTATTAACTTAGCTCACAAGATTCTATCATGCCAAGGTCGAGTGATAGATTTAGAATTAAAGGCGCTTGATGGCTTTACAAAAATCACGTCACCTTAATTAGCTCCCACCGTATTATTGTTGCTGATCATAGCCTATTCTGAATAAGTAGGTGTAGAGTTTGATTGAAGAGTCGCCGATGAAGAGCTCTAACTCGATGATCTTAGTAGGGCAATGGGACTATTACAACAGTGCTAGAACCTTCCTTTGACTCGATTACCGTAGAGGTTATTAGAGATGATGCTAGAAATGGTTTGCAAGAGAATCTGCAGACTATTTATGTTGTTGGCTTGAAGATTGATCATGCAGAAGTCCTAAAGGGAATCAAGGTTGGACCCACATAGGGGGAAGGAAGAAGAGGGTTAAGTAGAGGAGGAGCTATCTTGCCATGGGCTGAATTTCAATAGATTGTTGGAGGTTTCATGAGACGGGATGGCAATTTCAATCCGTAAAATGAGACCATCTTGTCCCATCCAATTCCACTACATCCCTCCTCGGTGGTTATGTACTTAAATAATATAGTACTTCTAATTTTATATAATCAAATATATTAGTATTTCTTAACTGTAATCTCTATCTTTAATTTTTTTCTTCATCTTTAAATTTTTTACTTATATTATTATTTTCATATTTTTTACTAAAAATTCATATATGTCATGAGGGGTAAGGCAAGGTCATGAGAAGGGCAGAAACCAAATGGGGTAAAAATGGGATTTATCATTTCTCATGGGGATGGGGTGGAGAGAAGAATAGAAAAAAAATCTCAATTTATAGAGATAAGGTGGGGAAAGAAATTTTTTTTTTTGATGGGAAAAGAATGAGATCGGAGTCTCCAACTTTGACGTGCCCCTCCTCCCCCTTGCCTCTTAAAAAAAAAAAAAAAAAACTTGGTGCCTCATTGCTATCCAGGGATGACTTTTGTTTTGTGTCATATAACCAACCATATATGTATGAGGCTTGATTTATGCCATTCTCATTTAGAAGGCTAACTTGATTGGGCGCTGGAACCTAACCTCTTGGTCAGCACTGCAATAAAGGGATATGATCACCTTTGCTTCATGGGTATAATCATTGTTATGGCGTCATGCTACGCAGTAGTCACCCACGTTATGTATGGCCATTTTAATTCTCTCCTTCATCCTCTCCTTTTGGCAAGGAACTGGACTCTTATCCTTATCTAGGCACCACCCCCGAATGGCTATCCTCTTGCTATCTCTCTTTGTATCCCTCTCCCCCTTCACTTCTCTCTTTTTCATCTCCCTTTCCCTCTCCTTTCCTTCATTCTAGTAGCCAAATCTGTAAAACAGGGGTAGCATGGGACAACCCCTGCATCCAACGAAACACCCCCACCCACCATTCCCATTCTCTCTCTCTCTCTCTCTCTCTCTCTCTCTCTCTCTCTCTCTTTCTTATTCTCAATCTTGTTGGGTCTACTTTGGAGCTTTGTTGAAGCTCTTAAATTCGTCTGTAAGCCTTCAAGAATCTGATTAGAGTAAGATCAAGCAAGCAAGATCTCTTTCCCTATCTCTCTCATTTTTATCAGCATTTTAATGGCATAAGATATTAAGTAGGGTTGGGAACTATATTGAACTACTTAACAAACTTAAGGGATCCCATTAAAATGTTTAAACAAGAGAGATGATAAGTGAGACTAGCCTTAAACTGAGAGGTTATTTTGGTAATTTGATTATCTTTTAATTATGGTGAAGTGCTGAACTACATTGCCTCAATCTAATGTTAGGTAATTGGTCAAAAGGGACTTCACAGATGGAATCCATTTTAAAGAAAAATTATGGTCCATGATGTAGGAGTTTAGGATTGCATATACGCATTATAAAACACCAAATAATAATCAAAATTTATTGTCCTATCTATTTGTGCCAGCTTTGATTATGCAAAAGTTATAAAGAATTCTTCAACCTAAAAAAGCACTCTCTAGAAATGTTTGGGCTTGGATTTTTCTCTTTTTGCTCTTCTGATAGGTAGTGCTCTTAATAGGAAGGATCTAATAGATGAGAAGAGAAGAGAAGACCTAACTTATTTATAATGCAACCTTTATAAATTCACTCATTATAGGCCATTATTAGGGTTTAAACCCACACCAATGGCTAACCCACATCATCCAATAATAAGAGATACACACAAGTTTAAATAACATAAATAATACATTAGCAGTGGGCTCATTATACATATATTATAAGATAGAATTCATTCTACCCACTTTGCAAACCTAAAATCATCAACAATTAATGGTAGTAGCCCATAGCCAAAAGATTTTTAATGTTTTTTCACTTGTGCAACATTAATTGTAGTTATTCAAGCATTTTGAAAACATTTGTTTCTTTAAAAATGATACACGAGTTGATCAGATAATTTTTTATTGTAGTCATAAATTTGAAAAAGTTTTGATTACTTGAAACAACAGCTTGAAGGAAAAGAAAAAAAAGAAAAAAAAGGATTGAATTGCCTGAACCCTACTAACTCCAATAATGGCAATCATTATATCATTATTGATATAAGATTAATTGATTATTCTAGATGGTAATAACCTCAACTAACATAATCATGATTGTGAGGCATTGTAAGAAACATACTATTGCTAGAAATCCATTCTCCGACTCGGGTGGGCTTCTCGCTCCTGATCAGGACGTCGATCTCACTGCCTCGGGGTGGAACCTGCAAGACAGTTCGCACGCAGAGAGTGCTTGGGGGTTGCCCCCTGTGGAGGACCCTCCGATGCCCAAGTCAGTAAGATTCACAACAAGCAGATATGAGGAGAAGACTCTCACAGGGAGTTTCCCTTTTGGCGGGTGTTCTCTCTCGAGAGCTCTAAGCTCAGGAAAAACTTCAATGGAGTGTGTAAGAAGTGTGTATGAAAAAATGGGCATAGAATTGCCGTACCTGAGAGACTTGAGGGTGGTGGTTTTTATAGGCGATCACCTGATTCCTTGGACGTGCTTTGGATGAGGTTGAAAGCTGTTAGGATTCGAATCAAGTTTGTTATGAGGCCAGTGGGATCCGTATCTTGTCAGTTAGAGGATCGACGGTTGGGGAGGCTGGTTGATGCCTTGAAGCTTAATGATCATATAGACCTAAGCCACTCTTGCGGGCCCTAGGCCACTTCTGGGTATGATTCTATTTGAAATCTTATTCGGTTATAGTGGATTCGAATTCTCATACGCCGGATTCCGCAGAGGTATTTTGAATGTCGTGGTTCGGCCCGAATGAGGAATAACATGTTTCCCGAGGTATAGAATGGATTGCTCGAATGGCCGAGGTATTGTCGGCTCGGATGGCCGAGGTGTGACGATGGCCCGGGTTACCGAGGAATAACTCGGCTCGGCGGTCGAGGTATGAAAATAGCTCAGGTTATCGAGGAATGCTCGCTCGATGACCGAAGTATGAAGATAGCTCGGGTTACCGAGGGATGGCTCGGCTTGGATGACCGAAGTATGAGGACGAATCGGGTTGTCTGGGCGACCCTACTTTGTCAGAGTGATTTGGCTTCGTCGTTTGGATGTTGTGCCAGCTGGCTTGCAGGATGTTTGGATTGGGCATGATCCAATTGTCTATATGGGCGGTCAATAATGCAATGACAATTTTACCCTCATCACATACAATGTTCAATCTCAAAAGTGTTATTCTCATTGTTAATCATCCCATTGATTTCTCTTCAAACAACAAATTTCAATATGAAATCCGTATATGACGAGCATAACGCAGATGGAATTGGTGGTGGAAAAGAGAACGGCAAGCACTTTTATTCCAGCAGCGAAGATGAAGCAACAGTAACAACAACAATCGCAACAAACAAAGGAATAACAAACTTATTTTGGTAGTCAGAGGTTTATGAAAACTTGACCACTAAAACAAATAAAATTTAATGGAGAAGAGGAGCTGGGGAAGTAGCTTAATTAGTTTCCAAATTTGGACTTTATTTGATTGACAAGCTGCTGATCAACCTGGAAGGCCTTGGCCAGCACCTCGCTCGGTATCGCAGGATTCGATCCAAACAAACTGAGCGGAGCAACCACGACACCTGGCAACTGGCTGTTGAATGCCGTGACAGCGAGGGCAGTCTCCTTGCCCATGTTGTACTGGAAGTGAATGAGCCCCCTGGGAATCACAAAGTTCTCACCTGCATTCACGATTTTAGAGTAGAATGCATTGCTGGTGCTGATGAATCCCACCAGAGTTGACCCTTGATAACAAACCCAAGCTCTGTGGCACGGGGGTGGGAGTGAGGGGGGTTGACGCCTCCAGGAGCGAAGTCGACTCGGTTCATGGAGAGCCCCAGCGTGTTGAGGCCTGGAAAGCTGAGGACATCTGCAGTGGTCACGTTCGAGCCGAAGATGCTGCTTGGACTACCTCCTTTGGAAAGTACGCTGGAGAAGAAGTCATCGGAGACGACGCTGGAGGCCGGTTTGCAAGGGAATCCATTGACGGCTACGTTAGCTTGGGGGTCGGCGACGCAGAAGTCCTGGAGGGGATCGGGATCGGAGCGGCATGGGGAAAGGGTGAAGAGGGTTAGACAAAGGAAGAGGAAAGGCCTTGCCATGGAATATTGTGTCTTCATGGTTGATGGGAGATTTGGCGATTCTAGAGGATGAGCTTCAGAGGCCTTGATGTTTGGGATATATATATAGGTTTGGCGCTCTGTTATATAGTCTTGTACGTTTGGTGTTTTGAAGGATTCAACACCTTGTTTTCATTTGACAAGCGCGTCTGGTTGGCCGCGCGTGACAAATTAATGATAATGTAGCAAAAGATTAGACGGGGTAGGTTTAAATGATTTTCTTATATATGTTGACTAGGAAATGGTCTGAACCGATTGAACTTTCCTTGAAGAGTTCTCATTGACCATGGAGTTCGGAATTTTTTTTTGTCTGGCTTAAACCTTTTTTACGTACATTAATTACGTATTCACAATATCTGCACCAAATGTCAGAAATGATATGATGTCTAACACTTTATCTGTATTAATATTTAAAAGAACCAAATGGTTTTTGCTGAATAACCAGAGATCTAAAAATTCTATGCGTTTTGGAATGCAACATGCATACCGTAAATCTCCATATAGAGAGAGATATGCGCGCATCCCAGTGAGTATATCTATAGGTTACATGCATATGGTACATTCTTCCATATGTATAAGATGATGCCTATTCTATTTTCAGTTTTAAGTTTGTACGTGTGTACATGCACGCATGTACAAATAATATGTCTGCATGCATGTACATAACTTGTGCTATGATAAAATCGAGTACTCAGCTTCTTCCGTTCTTTTATGAGGAAAATTTCAACCTAGGCCTGTTGCATCATGTGTCTTGTTGCTGCGAAAATCTGTTCTTCGACTCGGGTGCGCTTCTGACTTCTGATCCGGATGCCAATACCATCGCCTCGGGGTGAAACCTGCAAGACAGTCTGCACGCAAAGGATACTGTGGAGGTTGCCCTTTGCGGAGGACCCTCCGATACCCAAGTCAATGAAGATTCACAGCAAGCAAATATGAGGAAAAGACTCTCCCAGAGAAATGTTCCTTCAGGCTCTTGTGAGAGCTCTAATGGGGTGTGAGATTCAGTGAGTGAAGATGAATGTGTAAGGGGTTATCTTAGAGTTTACGCACATACCTGAAAGTTTGGGATGCTGTGGTATTTATAGGTGATCACCTGATTCCTGGACGTGCCTTGGATGTGGTCTGAAAACTGTTAGGATTTGAATCAAGTTTGTTATGAGGTCAGTAGGGTCCGTATCTTGTCAGTTAGAGGATCGACGGCTGGGAGAACCGGTTGATGCTTTGAGGCTCGATGACCACACAGACCTAGGCCACTCTCGCAGATCCTAGGCCACTTCTGGGCATGATTCGTCGCCTGGAGTCTTGTTTAGTTATAGTGGATTCGAACTCTCCCGCATCAGATTTTGTAGAGGTGTTTTGAATGTCGTGGTTTGGCCTGAATAAGGAATAACCTGGCTTTCCGAGGTGTACAATGGATCGGCTCGAATGACCGAGGAATGGCTCAGCTTGGGTGGCCGAGGCATGAAAGTGGCTCGGGTTACCGAGGTACAAGGATAGCTTGGGTTACCGAGGTACAGGAATAGCTCGAGTTACTGAGGGATAAGGATAGCTCGGCTTAGATGGCCGAAGTATGAGGGTGGTTCGAATTGTCGGGGCGATCCCACTTTGTCAGAGGTGGCCTGGTTTCGTGGCTGGGATGTTATGCCAGCTGGCCAGCAGGGTGTTTGGGTTGGGTGTGACCCAATCGCCAACATGAGTGGTCAATAATGCAATAACGATTTTACCTCTCATCATGTCTTAATACATATATTAAATATTTTTCACCAAAAAAGGAATATATTAAAATGCTAAGCATGGTAAGGTGTTGTTCTTGAACTTCTTGTTTCTTTCCCTCACCAGACGTACTATAGAAGGAAATAATGACTCTTCTCTCTAGGCACTTGTATTGTATTGTATGACATTCACCTTTCTGCTGCGAAGAATAAAGGTAACCGGTATGACTGGTTATAAGCCTAGTAATGCAAGAAAAAAAAATCCTTTTCAAGTATATGAAGTTGGACCATAGCTTATAATGATCCCAAAAGGAATCCCAAAATATATGATTACCCCTAGTCAAGAGAGCTGTCATTTTTGTAAGCAATAGTCTGACATGCTGTGGATAGAATTTTATCTGTTTTCACCGATCCAAGATAAAAGACCTCCAAGGGGAATTTAAAGTTATACCAAGCTTATTTAATCCGATATAAGTGTAAGATACGATAAACAAATTTATTCCAACGATGGCCTTGTTGGAAAATACTCACTCACACAAAAGAAGATGAGGAACTTTCTTTAATAACACACAGCACAGAGAATGGAAGAAAGAGAACGGAGAAGCCTTTTCTTCCTTTTTAAGTGGTATGACAAAAACTTCTATATTAAACTGATTACAAGATCACCTATTTAAGGAGAGATCAGCCCAACGTTCAGCAACAACTTGTATCTATACTCTTGGCTTTACACCCACGTAACCAAAGACTCAAACAACTTCATAACAGCTCCTAATGACTGGGTTTATTTAAAACAAATAACAACTAACTCTCCTCAAGATCGGGTTATTCAAAAAACAGAAAAAAAACAAACAGGACACATCATCACGGACTGATTCATACTTGTGATTTTGCATCACATACTAACATCCCCTCTTGATGCAAAGTCACATACACCAAGTTGGGTCCTGAATTTCACGAACTTTGAGTAAGGAGAGCTTTAGTAAAACCATCTGCAAGTTGCTCCGTGGTTGAACAATGCTTCAACATGATCACACCTTCAGCTACAAGATCGCGTATAAAATGATGACGGAGCTCGATGTGCTTCGTTCTTCCATGAAACACCGGGTTCTTTGTCATTGAAATTGTCGCCATGTTGTCACAAAATATCTCCGTTGCCTGTGATTGCGGTTGCTTGAAGTCCTCCAAAATTCTGCGCATCCAGATTGCTTGACACGCAGCAACTGATGCAGCAATATATTCAGCTTCAGATGATGACAGAGCCGTAGTAGCTTGCTTCTTTGAACACCATGATATAGCTCCCGAGCCTAGATTAAGATATAACCACCTGTACTTTTCCTGTCATCTACAAAACCAGCCCAATCACTGTCAGTAAAACCAAACAGTTTAAAACAAGGTACTGGTTTGTACCAAATTCCGAAGTTGCTTGTTGCTTGGATATAACGGAGAATACGCTTTGCTGTTCCAAGATGGTGCATAGATGGAGTATGCATGAACCTTGATACCAAGTTGACTGGAAATATAATATCTGGACGAGTGTGAGTCAAATACATCAGACCACCAACCATACTTCTAAATAACTTTTCGTCTGCTTTGGCTGTCCCATCACTTAGGCTCAATTTTTCATTTGTATTCATGGGAGTAGAAAATGACTTGCAATGAAGCATGTATATCTTTTAAGTAAATCTATTGCATATTTTTCTTGAGAGATGAAGATGCCATCATCAGTTTGCATAATTTGAAGACCAAGAAAATAATGCAATAATCCCAAATCAGACATGTCAAATTCTTTCATCATGCTGCTCTTGAATTCTTGGATAAGAGGATAAGAGGATCCAGTATAAATAATATCATCCACATAGACACAAATAATAAGCATGTCCATACCTTTCACCTTCACATATAAAGTGGGCTCACTTTCACTTCGGCGAAACTTATTTTGGTGAAGATACAAATCAAGTCTTGCATACCATGCTCTTGGCGCCTGCTTGAGACCATACAATGCTTTCTTTAGTTTGTATACTTTTTCCTGCTTTCCATCACTGACAAATCCCTGTGGTTGCTTGACATAGACTTCCTCTTCTAAATTACCATTCAAGAATGCTGATTTAACATCAAATTGAAAAACTTTCCACTTCATATGAGCTGCCAATGCTAGTATAAATCTAATAGTTTCAAATCTAGCAACAGGGGAAAAGGTTTCAAGATAATCAATACCATATTTTTGCACATACCCTTTGACGACTAGTCTCGCCTTGTATTTTTGTACACTTCCATTAGCATTATACTTCACTTTATAGACCCATTTCACACCAATGGCTTCTTTTCCTTGTGGCAAATCTACAAGTTCCCACGTGTTGTTTCTTTCAATAGCATCTAGTTCCTCTCTCATAGAGTTTTCCCATTCTTCTTTTCCACAAGCCTCCTCATAACATGTAGGTTCTGCAGCCATAAGAGCAAAAGTACATGATTCATAAATTTCTTTCAACGACCGTACCTTACTTCGAGGTGTATCACCATCAAGTGTAGGATCAATGGTATTGCTGTTTGAACTGCTAAATTTCTTGGTGAAGTTATTCCAGAAGACCTTGGAGAAGCATGAGGTGTTGACACATTCTCATTTATTGGAGTCATTTCAGCTTCATTTTCTATGAATGGCGAGTGCTGATTTGGTTCTTCTTTCGAATCCCAATAGCTGTTCTCATCAAAATAACATCTTTACGAATAATGAGTTTCTTTGTTTTAGGATTATATAACCGATAACCCTTTGTTTCATCACTATACCCAACAAATATACATTTTTCACTCTTCTTATCCATCTTAGTACGATCATCAGAATGAATCAATGCATATGCAATGCAACCAAAAATTCTTAAGAAACTCACATTGGGTTTTCGGTGCCACCAAGCTTCATATGGAGTCATATTCCACACTGCTTTTGTTGGAGAGATATTAAGAAGACGAACTGATGTAGCCACTGCTTCAGCCCAAAATTCATTTGGAGATGCTTCTCATTCAACATGCTCCGAGCCATCTCCACTACTGTTCTATTTTTTCTCTCAGCAACTCCGTTCTGCTCTGGTGTTTTCCTTACTGTCAGCTGCCTATGAATGCCATTCTGCTTGCAAAATGAGTCAAATTCATTTGATAAAAATTCACCTCCTCTATCGGTGCGAAGAATCTTTATAACATGCCCACTTTCTTTTTCTGCAAAAGCCTTGAATTCCTGGAATTTCTCAAGTGCCTCTGATTTTTGAATAAGAAAGAATACCCAACTCATACGAGTAAAATCATCAGTGAATAATAGAAAGTATCTACTCTTGTTCAATGATAGTGTGTTTACCGGCCCACATATATCAGCATGAACTAGTTCAAGAGGCATTTTGGCTCTCCACGCCTTTCCCACTGGAAATGACAAGCGGTGTTGTTTTCCGTAAACACATCCTTCACAAACATCATTAGTGCAAACAATGGAAGGTAAACCACATACCATCTGCTTCTGACTTAATAATTTCAGCCCATTAAAATGCAAGTGACCATAACGTAAATGCCAAAACCAAGATTCATTCTTCACATTTGCAGCAAAAACACAATCACCAAGGTTTGAAATATCAAGAGGAAACATTTTGTTTTCAGCAATGTGAATCTTAATGTGAGGAGTGCTTAATCTTTTACTTCTAATTTCACACATGTTATCTTGAAATATAACAGAATGTCCCCTCTGAATTAATTGTCCCACACTAAGCAGATTATGAGCTAAACCAGGAATGTAATAGACATCACTAATTATCTTTTCACTACCTGATTTAGTCTTGATAGCAATGGCTCCCTTGCCTTCAATTTGCACACACTTGTCATTGCCAAGCCGAACTTGTAATTTTACAGATTCATCCATATTGCAGAAAAGGCTCCTTTGTCCTGTCATATGATTACTACATCCACTGTCTAGAAACCACACATCACTAGGATTTTCATGGGTGTTCAAGCAAGTAAGAAATAAATTACCTACTTCTTGCTTTCCTTCAACAAAGTTAGCTTCTTGTTTTGCTTTGTCCCAACAGTATGGTTCAGTGTGTCCAGTTCTTTTGCAAAAATTACAGAATCTATTTTTGTGGGTCTCCTTTTGATTACCTCTATCTTCATTTTCTGATTTATGCTGATTGTTGTCGGGCCTTCCACGTCCACGACCACGTCCACGTCCACGTCCACGTCCACGGTAGCCACCTCTACCACATCCTCGACCAGTAAACTTTTGGTCAGATGGACCATCACCATTTTTGTCCTTTTTGCTAACCTCCACCTTGGCTTGAAATGCCTGCTCCACATTCTTCTCCACTGACCTGTTCATTCTTTCCTCATGGACTAAAAGAGAACCCATTAATTCATTAAGGGAGTAAGTAGATAAGTCTTTAGACTCTTCAATTGCTACCACAATATGATCAAATTTAGATGGTAAGCTTCTCAACACCTTTTCAACTACTTTCTGATCTAAGATATTTTCTCCATATGCCCTCATTTGATTAATGGTGATAGAAATTCTAGAGAAAAAATCTTGGACAGACTCACCCCCCTTCATGAATAAGGTTTCAAAATCTCTACGAAGAGTTTGTAACTTCACTGTGGTTACCTTATGTCACCATGAAATTCTTGCTTCAAAATGGTCCAAGCGTCTTTAGATTTGGTGGCATTAGCAATTCGAGGAAAAATATTCTCTGTCACCGCCTGCTACAGGGCTAGTAGAGCTTTTGCATCCTTCTTACGAAGCTCCTTCAAGTCAGCTGATTTTTCCACTGTTTCTGTATAACCATTTTCAACTAGTTCCCAAAGATCTTGTGAAATAAAAAATGTCCTCATCTTGATACTCCAAAAATCAAAATTTTCACCATTGAAAATAGGCACAAAGGATGTTGAGAGGTTGAGAGTGTTCATACCATTTGACATGATGAATCACCACCAAATAATTACCTCCCCTTTTGAAGATTTCTTGCTTCGGCAACAATCTTCACAACACACTGCAACGCCCAGCACAATCGGAACCAGGCTCTGATACCACAATGTTGGAAAATACTCACTCACACAAAAGAAGATGAGGAACTTTCTTTTAATAACACACAGCACAAATAATGGAAGAAAGAGAACGGAGAAGCCTTTTCTTCCTTTTTAAGTGGTATGACAAAAACTTCTATATTAAACTGATTACAAGATCACCTATTTAAGGAGAGATCAGCCCAACGTTCAGCAACAACTTGTGCCTATACTCTTGGCTTTACACCCACGTAACCAAAGACTCAAACAACTTCATAACAGCTCCTAATGACTGGGTTTATTTAAAACAAATAACAACTAACTCTCCTCAAGATCGGGTTATTCAAAAAACAGAAAAAAACAAACAGGACACATCATCACGGACTGATTCATACTTGTGATTTTGCATCACATACTAACAGGCTTGGCTAACCGCGTCTGGAGTCTATACTTCATTCCTCAATCAAAAAAAGAGGTACGTGTAATTCATGGGCGGGTGGTGTTTGAGATGAACAAGAATCATCGCGTAAGAATCATCCCAAAAGGTTATCCCTTCCATGATATCGCGTAAGATATCATGGAAGGGATAACCATCAAAGTTCTCAACAACAATTTATTTCATTGGTGCTCAATGAATAACGCCTGGCATGCAGTGGGACGAGGGTGATTATATAGATATTTCTCAAAACACTTGTTCGCGAATTTTAGGTTGGATTTGGCATGGGTATGAATTTTTGACCTGCAAACAAACTCAACACCTCATATTAGATTTCCTTCAAACTTGTTATCGTTTTCGATCTGGTGATCAGGTCATAGCGTGTTCATGTGGTAAAGTTGATTAAGTTCTCGTCCCATATGTGGTCCTAGCTCCGTCACCATGGCAATACATGCATTGAATTTTCTCAATGTTTCACAACGCTATCTTCCACGGTCTGATCCCATGCTTTTCATCTGATCACGGCTGGGTATCCGTCGTGACGTAGAATATTCAATCCACTACTTCAGCTGTATTTAGATTCTTATTTTGACTTTGTGATCAGGATGAGCGTCATACTTGAACAAATTGCATCCTTTCCTTGTTTACCTAAAGGGGATATGTGCGTGCTTTGAGGTTCGTGCGCGACGGTGCTCTGGTGCTGTCTTAAGGTTTGACTTTAAGATTCGTGCTTTGGCTCTTGGCTCCCCGATCTCCGGTGATCGTCATCGTCTCCGGCTATGTTTTCCATGGGTTATTTCTCCTGTTGTCCCGTTGTTTCCCATGGAGGCTAATGGGGGATCTAGTGGGCGGGTGTCCGGCTAGAGGGGTGGTGCTTCCGGCTTTATCTGGGTCGCTCCGTCACCTTCTCCAGTCGAGGTGGCAAGGTTGGAGACCTCATTTCCGGATGTGGTATGTGTCCCAGCGGCGGAGTTGGAAGTGGAGATGGCTGGATGGCAGCGGCGGGCCATCCTTGTTTGTTCATTCTAGAAGTGGGTTCCGGCTGCTGCGTTCATCAGGGAGATCAGGCGTGCCCGAATCCAGGGTGAAATCATCCCCATCAGCTTGGCATTTCGGTGCCACATCTTTCGTTTCAAAGACCTGAATGCTTTTGATCTGGTGTTGAATCGGCCATGGGTCATCAATGGTCAGGTCATTGGAATGGAACCGTGGAGGCCGAAGTTTATTCCGGCTGAGGATGCCATCCCTACAGCTCTAGTGTGGGTGCCACTGCCAAACCTTCCAATAGAGTTTTGGAAGGTGGATTTCCTCAGGGCAATTATGGAGCCAGCGGGTGAATTTATCTGTGCGGATGCTCCTACTCTGGCCAGAAGCAGAGGCAGGTTTGCTAGAGTTTGTCTTCGGGTTGATCTCCGTCGTCCTCTTCGGCCAGGAACCCGAATTCAGGGCATAAATCTTCCTTTCTGGAAGCAATTTTCCTTTGAAAATTTGGAGGGCATCTATTCAAGCTGTACCTCGCTTCACCTTGGAGGTCCTTGCTCTGTGCCGGCTGGGGTAGGGGATGAGGAAGCTGTGGCCACTCCGGTTTTTGGCCCATGGTTGGCTGCTGTTCGTTATCGTCGGGTTGATGTTGGGCTATAGCGGGAGGAGAGGAGGAAGCCTCGTCCGAAGGTTTCTCTAGGGGTCTCTGGGTCTGGATTTGCATCGCAGCAGATGCCTACTGACCGCCGGTCGGGTGTTGAGAGGCTAGGGGTGGAGCTCACCTCTGAAGGTGGCTCGTCAGAGGGTGCAAGCGTCGAAGAGGGTGGTGGTGGTACCAGAAAAGGCTTGGATTGCTCTGTGGTTGATAAGGAGAAAGGGTGCCCAGTTAATGTTCCATTTAAGGAAGCCATGTCGGGACTGTTGGTTGGTGCCGGTTTTCACTCTTCTGAGAAGTTACTATTGCTGTCAGAGAACAGGGGCTCTTCTAAACTTGGTTCCACTCATTCTCAACTGACTAAAAACCCTTTTGCATCTCTTGGTTCGGGCTTGGGTGCTGGTGGTCATCAGTATAGTAGGGATGCTTGTCCGGGTCCCTCAAGAGGGCGAGACCGGTTGATTGCCAGGCTCCGAGGTCAATCTCTAAAATTGAGAAACGGAAGGGGAAAGCCAAAGCCTCTATGTCTAAAAGTATCGGGGTGAGTTTCGGTTCTCCAGACAAGTTGTCTCTGCCCTCATACTATCTGGAGGGAGCACGGGAGGGGGTGATGGCCTGCCATGTGAGGGTTGTCGGTTTGTTTGGGGAGGGCTCAGTTCAAGATAATACGAGCCTTAGCTCTAGATCCCTATCTCTTCGGCCTGCTATTCTAGGTGGTGACTCGGAAGGTCTGAAGGCCAATTCATCTATGATACATGAGGTGGCACCTTGACAAATGGTTGTTTTTCTGATATGGCAATGGCGGAGGACCAGGGTGGGGTCCCAGCTTCCCTCAGTTTGTAAATGAAAATCTTAATTTGGAATGTTCAAGGAGCTTGAAAGCCTTCCTTTCGATCCTCGTTTGGCAGATTGTTGTAGTTATATAATTTTGATATATGTGTTCTTTTGGAAACCAGGTTGTTGGGTGAGTCTCTGGCTCGGTTTCGGAGATAGATTTCCCGATCTTGGTCCTCGTATGCGGTGGAGGCTGATGGTATGTCAGGGGGTATCTTGGCTATTTGGCCTGAATCTGCTATTAAGATTGATGCTTTTCACCAGTGCAAACAGCAGATTAGTCTTCTTGTCTCTGAAGGGTCGTCTGACCCCTGGCTTCTTTTGGCTGTTTATGCCAGTACAGACTACCGAGAGAGACGGATCCTCTGGTCTGAGTTGCTTTCCCTTCTTACCCAAGGTCTCCAAGCCATTATTGCTGGAGATTTTAACTGTATCACTGAGGCTAATGAAAAACATGGGGGCAGATGGTTTACGGACTTAGCTGACACCAATGAATTTAGAACTTTTATAGGGTCTTCGGGGTTGCTGGACTTGGGGTATTCGGGGACCCAATTTACTTGGTGTAATAACCGTCAGGGCTTTGCTCGAGTTTGGGAGAGATTGGATAGAGCTATGGCAACGGCTCAGTGGCTTCATATGTATCATGTGGTTTCTGTTGCTCACCTTTCCAGGATTGCTTCTGATCATTGCCCCATTTTGATTTCTACTGAGGTTGACCAGGGTTAGCGTAGACAGTTTAGATTCGAGCATTTTTGGACTGTCCATTCTACTTCTCGGTCTATCATTTCTCAGATTTGGCATCTTCCTATCAGGGGAAATGCTATTTATCGTTTATCTAGGCGGCTTATGTTGGCTAGGCACCGTCTTTCCAGATGGAATAGGTTGGAGGTGGGAAATCTGGTTAGACAAGTTGAATTAGTGGAAGCCGATATTACTGCCTTGCAGGTGAAGGAGGATCAGGATGGGTTTTTGCTCGACTCCGACCTCGATTCTCTTCGGGACATGCTTGTTCGTCACCACTCTCTTCTTCGCCAGTAGGAGATGTATTTGAGACAGAGGTCAAGGGTTCAGTGGATATGTGAGGGGGATCGCAATACCAGATTTTTTTCACCAGGCTACCTTGAAGCGGAGAGCCGCTAATAGGATCTGGAGGCTAGTTGATGCAGAGGGGCATGATCAGGAGGACATCCACTCTATTCGGTATATGTTGCTCCATTTCTTTTAGTCTAGATGGGCTGATTCCAATGGTAGTGGGGTTCCGGTTGTCAGGGTTTCTGATTCCAGAAAACTTTCTTCTCTCGATAATGATATGCTGTCAGTCCGATCACTGAGGAGGAGATTCGGTCGGCTCTGTGGGAGCTAGGTCCGGATAAGGCCCCTGGGCCAGATGGCTTTCCGCCTCTTTTTTACCGTCACTATTGGGATATTGTTGGGCAGGAGGTGGTCTAGGCTATTTAAATTATTTTCCAATCAAAGAATATTCCTTTGGAATGGAACCGGACTCTTATTACTTTGGTGCCCAAGCGTTCGGATGCTTCTCTTCCGCAACATTTCCGATCTATCAGTCTATGCACTACTTTGTATAAGGTATATGCACATCTTTTAGCTGGCTGTCTACGCCGAGTGATTTCGCGCCTCATTTCTATTGAGTAGGGGGCATTTATTCGGGGCATTCAATATCGGATAACATCCTCATCGCTCAGGATTTATGCATGATTTTTATAGAGCCCCGGCTAGCCGGTGTCTCATGGCGGTTAAGCTTGATATGGAAAGAGCTTATGATAGATGAGTTGGGCCTTTCTGTATCGCTCTCTTCAGGAGTTTGGGTTTGACGATCTATTTATTAAGTGGATTATGGCTTGAATTCAGAGGCGTTCTTTCTCTTTGATTATCAATGGGTGGCTGACTGAGTTTTTCCACTCCACTGTGGGTCTGAGAAAGGGATGTCCTTTATCCCCTTTGCTGTTTATTTTAGCTGCAGATGATCTTTCTCAGGCTTTTCATCAGGCTCAGGTGGATCGGTGAATCATTCCGTTTATGGCTGGGAGTGAGGGCCCTTCTATATCCCATCTTCTTTTTGCAGATGATTATATTTTCCTGGGTCAGGCTTCCATAGATAATGCGGCTTCATTTCACTCTATTCTGCAGCGTTATTGCGAGGCTTCGGGTCAGAGGGTTAATTTTCTTAAGTCCTCTATATTTTAGTCTGAAGACTTCCAGTTCTACAAGGGAAGCCATCATTAATTTGTCGGGTATCACAGCTCAGACTGATAGATTTATGTATTTGGGGATCCCGATTACTGGTAGACGACCCTGATGTTCTGACTATTCTGAGCTAGAGAGGCGGGTTAGTCAGCGTATTGAGGGATGGTAGATCACTAGCTTATCTATGATGGCTAGGGTCATCATCATTTGGTCGGTTCTTTCTTCTCTTCCATTATACCTTCTATCGAATGCTGCCATTCCGATCACTTGTCTTAGGAGGATTGAGCGATGCTTCAGAGATTTTCTACGTGCTTCTATGCAAGATGGGCATGGTATTCGCCTCTTATCCTGGGATACGGTTTGTATGCCTATCCATGAAGGTGATCTTGGGGTTCATTCTCTGATGGTTAGAAGGAAAGCTCTTTTGGCCAGACATGCTTCACGATTCCTCCTGGAGCCGCAGTGCCTATGGAGTTCTCTGATGCGAGCGAGAAACGGGGATTGGGTGGCTGGCTCGCTTATTATGCCATCCCGGGGATCTTTCTCCTTTTGGAAGGAGGTGTGTACATATGGTCAAGATATCTTGGAGAATATCTCATGGATGATTAGTGATGGTTCCTTGATTGATGTCATCCAGGATACGTGGATTTCTGAGCTCCCTCTTTCAAGGTGGCCTTCTTTTATTAATATGGAAGCCCCCTCCTCTCTTAGGGTTAATGATTTGATTTCCTTAGACCCTCCCTCATGGCATATCCCACGGTGACCCATTTGTTCAGAAAGGAGCTGGCTCGACTGGTTCTCTCACTGCCTCTTATGCCTATCTGCTCAGTTGATTCTCGGCTTTGGCAGAGATCTTGTCTCTTTAGGGCCCCCTCTAGGGACCTTATGAAGTGGTTCAGACCGTAGGCTCAGCACACGAAAGATGCTGCTTGGATTTGGAAGCTTCCCATCCTTCCCATAGTTCAACTATTTATTTGGAAGCTTCATTAGGATAGCCTTCCTATTGTCTCCTTCTCTCTCGAAGGGGTCTGTCTATCCAGTCGATCTGTCCTCTATGCAGATAGGAGGAGTAGTCTTCTGATCATGCTATTTTCCTTTGTCCTAGAGCTAGATGGATATGGTATCTTATGGGTTATTCTAATAGATTGGATGCTACGGCCTCCCCACACTCCTCTTTCTTTCATGAGATCCGGTGGGGTTCGCAGTAAAGCATGGTCTTTGGTCTGCCACAGCTTATCAGATTTGGTTGTCGAGAATCAACTCATCTTCACGAATGATAGGATCTATTATCATAGGATTGTGAGGCAGATTAGGTCATTGACGGCGGACTGTGCCCGAGTTATTAGTGCTAGTGGTTCTGACGGCTCTGGCCTCTGGGTTCCCCTGTTGCTTCGGCAGCATGCCGCATACAGTTTTCATCTCTTGGGAGCCCCCCTCCAGGGTTTGTCAAAATCAACTTCGATGGGAGTATTCGTAGTAGAGCTGCGAGTTCGGCATATATCA
>UESW01002819.1:0-46187 GCA_900491605.1 Calamus simplicifolius | reverse complement strand
AGAGAATTGTGTTGATGGGCCCTCAAATCCGATCCTGAGAGATATTTGGGCTATTTTGCGAAAGATTGGTACTGTCTAGATCCGTCATTTTATTGTGAAGCCAATTCAGTGGCGGACTAGGTGGCAGCCTCGGTTGCTCAGCATGCTGGATCCTGGACTTGGACGCTAGGTGACTCATGTCCTCCTTTTCTACAGTAAATTTTGTATTCTGATGTTTTTGGACTGACTCATACTAGATTTGCATGATTGCCCGTTTCTTCAAAAAAAAAAAAAAAAAAAAAAGGTTTGGGGGGGGGGGTTGGCATATGTGCTCTGTGGTCAATTCTAGGCTTATAATGCGAAAAAAAGAAGTGCAATATTTTAGATTTTTTTTTTTTTCGGTTTGGGGGGTGGGGGGGGGGATATTTTAGATTTTATTTTAATGGAAAATATGTGAACTGAAATTTGGTATGAACTCCTCGATCTGTTCCTTCTACGATATGCGTGACATCATTTGACGGCTTGTATGTTTGGTGTATGGATGGTTAAATATTAATTATGGGGTATTCATCAACTGTATTTCATAGCACTCCAAATCATGAAATGCTAAGTCGATGAAATGCTAAGCCTATATGTTAGCATGGGAGCTGCTTTGGACCGGTGATAAAAGACTAATAAAAAGTAAAAAAGAGTGGTTAAGGAAAACTAAGGATGCAGGTCAAATCTCTATACGTAGGAAAGAGGTTAGTCTTTAAAAAAAAAAAGTATTCACAAGAAAAGATGGGCATCTGCTAATTATAACTCGAACAAAAATACAATCCTAAATTAAATTAATTCACTATTAAGCATACCATATGTCATTAAGGATGCAAATGGATTGAGTTAACAAATGACTTGATTTAGTTCTGCTACGTATTTAGAGACCCATGGATTAAATTGGGTTTAAAAATTAAATTCAAACTAAATTTTGGATCAAATCTGAACTTCTACTTTTCAACATGAATTAATTGGAGGGGAGGAGGGGGTTGTTGTTATTACATTATAGATAGTAAAATGTAATATAATTCGACATGAATTAATACATTTTATCTTTATTTTTATAATTAATGATACGATCATGTTGTTTAAACTAACAGAAATTAATCTTTTAGCGAGGGACAAAATCCCTTGGTGAAAGTTAAAAATCCCTTGGTGAAGAGTTTCACTAAGGGATTTTCAAGAAAAAATTATCCCTTGGAATATATGATGTTGGTGAACGTCTCCTTCAGAAATCTTTTGATAATTACTGAGGGATCAATCAAATTTTTTTAGTAAATAAAAAATTTCATTGTTAAATACTAAAGGATTCATCGAGAAATTTTCTTGCTAAAAACTATAGTCTATTTGTAAGGAATTTGTGGTCATTGTGATTCGAATTCACGACCAACTAATTACGGAACAAGCACCTTACCATTGCACCAATATGATAATAAAGCATAGAAGTGGTGGTTGAACCTATGATCAAAGGGTTCAACTGATCATTAGCAACAAAGGGTGTAAGCTCAGGGTTTTGATAAGATTTGAATGAGTTACAGAGAGAAAGGAAAAGAAATTTTTTTGGTTTAATTAAAGGTATTAAAAATTAGTACATAATATTAATTTTACTTATGACTTATATTTTTGCTAGTGAGAGAATGATATATGCTAGGTAAAAGATTTTAAAATCACTAGGAGATTTCTAAGAAAAAAATCTCATTTTAATATCATTTTTTGTTTTTAAAAATATCTTACCAACATCAAGGGATTTATCCCTTAGTAAATCTCTAAAGGACCGAACCTCCCTTACAATTTTCTTACTAAAATTTTTTTAAATAATCACTCACTGATCCCTTGCCGATTACCAAGGGATTTCAAAGGAATTTATCAAGAAAAAATATATCCCTAGCAAATCCCTTAGAGATTTCCTTACTGAAACTAAATTTTGAATATAATTTAAAATTCCTTGAAAATCCCTTTTTAATCCCTTGGTAATTTTCTAAGGGATATATCCCTTGGTAATGTCCCTTAGTGAAAGGCTGATTTCTAATAGCTTCCAACAAATTATGATGAAGTAACACAAAACGAGAAATCCAATAAAGGGCATATCCCTAGTTGGTGAGACCCCTTGTGTTAGATTTCAAATGGTTGTGAGAAAATTTGCTAAACAATTCATCTAGTTGAATGCTTAAAATTTGAAGCATGGCCGATTGCAAGGGTCATAGCAATAATCCACTGCCTACTAACTAAAATTTTGGATTTGGCTGATAATAAATTTGAAAATTGTTGTCACAGCCTCACATAACTTTCTTTATGGCTCTATTTGACAAAGTCATGACAATTGGTTTCTCTTTGCAGTCATATGGTACGTAGTATATGACCCAAACTCCATTATGTTTCTTTTCAAGCAAACCCATTATATTCTTGAGATGAAGAGGCTTTCAACGTCTAGAAGAGAGGATCAAAAATTTATAATGTGCAAGAAATCAATACCTATTCACCATATCCCCTCGGAGTATATTAAATTCATATAGCCACATATATAATATTTAATAACAATAATAAGAAAATTATTTTAAGGCCACGAGCCAACTAAGTAACAAGTACTTGATCTTCCACAAAAAAAAAAGGGCAAGCAGTAATATCAGCAGCAGCAGCACAAGAACAATGGAATAACGTGTTTTTTTGGTAGTCAGAGATTGCTGCTCCTCGACCACTGACAAATAAATACAAGTTATTGGAGAGGAGCTGAGGAAGTAGCTTGGTTCCCAAATTTCTAATTTGATTAGATTAACAACCTCTTGATGATAATTACACGCATGATACATTCCTCCATATTTATACGTAGATGCCCATTCTATTTTCAGTTTTAATATAGATATGCATCCAAGGGAGCATCTATATATTTAATGATAATTATGTGCATGGTACATTCCACCATGTTTATAAGAAGATGCCTATTCTATTTCTAGTTTTAAGGATGTTCGTGTGTGCATGCACGCACATGCACGTAATATATCGGCATAGGCATGTACGTCACTTGTGCCGCCATAAAATCAACTCGCCGCCTTTTTAGTCTTCAATGAGGAAAATTTCAACCTTGTTGCATTATCTTTCTTAATACATATTAAAATATTTTCTATTAAAAAATAAAAAAAATTAAAAGAAGGTATATATTAAAATATTAAGTAGAATGAGGTATCGAGGTTAACTTTTTATTTCTCTTTCTCACCAAATGTATCACATTTAGAGTTGGGCACCGGACCGTGCCGTCCATGGGCTGGCACGGCCTGGCACGATCCGGTACTGTAGCCAACCCAGCAAGAAATGGGCTGTGCCTGGCACGACCCGGTACTGCTATAATACTGGGCCGTGCCGGCATGGCTCATTTAACCGTGCTGTACCGGGCTCAAAAAATTTGACCCGTTGGCTCGGTACAGCACGACCGATGATGAGCCCAAGCCGGTCCGGCCCAGATGGGCCTGGGCTGTGTCGGCCCAGGTGGGCCTGTGCCGTGCCGTGCCGTGCCAGGCATAGCTCAATAGGGCCTAATAAAAAATTTAAATAAATTTTTTTTAATAAATTAAAAAAATTTGGAAACAAAGAAATTTATTAATATGAAGTCACCTTAACGATGGAGGGTTTGGCATAGATCCCTATCAGTTTATTAATTTAAAATCAAAATGGTACATGAATGGGGGCTAGGCCTGACCTCCAGAATACAATAAGAAAGAAGAAAAAAATAGAGATGACTCACTTTAACAATTAAAAAAAATACAATTATAAAAGAGATAACTCACTCATCAGTAGTATTTGTGTCATCATCATCTTCGCGATAAGTCATGTCCACCTTTACTTGAAGCCTCGCCTCAACATCCAACCAATCTTTGAAGCAAAGAAGCATCTCAACCATCTCGCCAGTTATCTTACTTCTCTTTTCATCCAAAACATGCCGACCTACACTGAAAGCGGATTCCGATGCTAATGTGAACATCAGCACAGCTAAAATATCGCGTGTAATGGCAGACATAACAATATATTGATTTCTAACACTCTTCCATCGAGCTAATACATCTAGACTCTATTTGATTTTCATCATATGCTTAATGAAGATTGTTTTGTAAATAAAATTCTAATTCATTACTTAAAGATGACAAATATGAAGATGAAGAAGATGAAGATGAAAAAGATGATGAAGAATGTGTGTGCCTTCTAATGAATAAAAAAACAGATGACGAACGAGATCTAGAAGAAGAAGCAAAGCTTTGAACATATATTCTAGATCCACAAATTTTATCATCATATAAAACATAAACATCATTAAGAAGTCATATTATCTCATCTTTAGCAGGTTCAAGATTTTGATTTATGTCTTCATAATATTCATTAATTAAAATATTTACGCAATTTAATTTAACTTTAGGATCAAAAACAGTAGCTAAGTTATGCAAATGACATATCTTATTCCAATATTCATTCTATTTAGTTTTCATATGATATATAATAGGCATTAAAACATCATCATTTCTATATTCTTTTAATTTTTCACTAATTACATTTGCTTTTTGTAAAAATAAATAAGAAGTTGGATAATAAATACCAGAAAGAATATTGTAGCATCAAAAATGTAATCAAAAAATCTTTTAAAATTTTATCTTGATTCCAATCAGTTTCAGTCAATGTAAATCCTAATCCACGATCATTAATATAAGCACTTAATAAGTTCTTATATGGATATGCATCATGTATCATGATATAGGTACTATTCCAACGAGTAATTACATCAAGTTTAAATTTTTTAAAATGTTTACCATGATCTACACATAATTATTTAAAGTTTTGAAGTCTTGCTCTTGAAGCATGAATAAAAGAAACTACATTTCTACTTTTTGAAATAACCTTTGAATTATGTCCATGCTAGATTGGACAGAAAGATTTAATATATGACATGCACATCTAATATGAAATAATTATCCATTTAAAATGGGATGCAAAGAGTCATTTAATAATATAACATTAGATTATTATTAGATGCATTATCAAAAGTAATAGATATTATTTTATTATTAATATTAAATGAGCATATAGTTTGATAAATAACATTTGAAATTTGTTGTACTGAATGCGGAAAATCAAAAGCACGAAAAGTAAGAATTTGTTTATTTAGTTGCCAATCATTATCAATATAATGAACAGTAATAGAAATAAAATAATTACTACCTACAGATGCCGACCAAATATTAGAAGTTAAAGAAATTCTAGAATTTAAATTTGAAAGCATTATAATTAAACTTTGTTTCATTGCTAAAAAGTTTGTCATAGCTACTCTTCTAAATGTACGCCTACTAGTTCTTTTATAAGCAGGTTGTAGGCCTAATTGAACATAATGTTTAAAATTATAAGATTTACATAAACTAAAAGGTAATTCATTCTGAACTATCCATCTTACAAGTAATTTTCTTTGATTTTTATGGTTATATGTAAAATTACCTACAAGTGATCCCTTTTGTATATAAATGTACTTTGCTGATGGGAATCATGTATTGTTTGAGTCTCTCTCTATATGTCTTTTTAAATGCCATGTTCCCCAGTACTATTACACTATAAAGAATACATAGCAATCGACTACTTACACATTCACTAATATTATAAGTAAAGCCAAAATTACTTTTGTTATAGTCATATCTAAAATTTCATTGTTCTCCCCTCATCTCTCCAACTCATTTGCTGGTGGGGAACTTTACAAGTAACCTCTTGGTGGAGATGACAACATCCAACAGGTTCAAACCAGGTCTCCCCAAAATAGCATTGTAAGCCAGTGGGACCCAAACTACCAGGAAGTTCATGAGAAACGCGGTGGAGTCCCAGCGGTAACAGGAAAGGTGACTTCTCCCTCATCCTGACGGAGTCTCTAATAAAACCCATCAAGGGAATGGTGACGGGTAGAAGAGAACTTGTAGGCATATCATTCTAACAAAAGCATTATAACTCAAACATTCACTGAGCTTCCACTATCAACCAGAATCCGCTTTACAGGTTTAGCGATCGTCATAGAGACGACGACGCTATCATCATTCTTATTCACTACTCCTTCTAGATCCCTTTTGGAGAAGAGGATTACAGAGCCTTCTTCCTTCTCTCGCTGTCTCTGGAACTGCTGCCTGCCCCCCAGGAGATCATGGCCACCGTCTTCTCCGTTGGGAGGTTGTCTATGCCAATCTATGGCACGGGAGGTGCCGACGGATCCGCGGCAGCAGGGTTCCCCCTCCGGACGAACTTGCTTAGATAGCCTTGCTGAAAAAGTTCCTCGATAGCTTTCTTCAGTAGGCGACAGTCTTCAGTGTCATGGCCATAGTCTCTATGATATCGGTAGTAAAGTTCCTTGCTGCAGGAGATCCCAGGCCTCATGAGGGTGAACGTCGAAGTAGGGCTCCTCCTCGATTTCTAACAGGATATGGATATAGTGGCAAGCAGCGGAGTAAACTGCTCTTGGGGACCAGCATCTGAGGCCGATTATCTGACCGACGGGGTGGCTTCGGCTTTCTGGACCGTGTCCCAGTTGGTTCCGAAGGTGCAGACTTCTTACCGAATCCTTTGTCAACCTCCCTCCTTGAGGAATTTGCTTCGTCTGCAAGAATGTACTTCTACGCTCGGCTCAACAGTTCAACATAGGAGTGAGGAGGCTTTTTATCCATGGAATAGGCAAACCTCGATGGATGGAGTCCTCTCTTCAGAGCTAACGTAGACACAAAGTTCTCAAGGTTATATACCTCCAGTGCCGCTTCCTTGAACGAGCCACAAAATCGTTAAGGGATTCACCGCTCCTCTGCTGGACGGCGAACAGGCTATCAGCCACTCAGAGGATCTTTCGGCATGCATCAAAGTGAGCCAGGAAAGATCGCTCGAGTTGCTTAAAAGAGTTGATACTGTGTGGTGATAAACGGAATACCACGCACGCGCAGCCTTCCAGAGAGTAGCTGGGAAGGCTACACAGAAGAGAGTCTGTCGTTCCTTGGACTTGCATGAGGACCTTGTAGCTTTCTGAACTATCCATCTTACAAGTAAATTTCTTCGATTTTTATGGTTATATACAAAATTACCTATAAGTGATCCCTTCTGTATATAAGGGTACTTTGCTGATGGGAATCATGCATCCTATGAGTCTCTCTATATGTCTTTTTAAATGCCCTATTCTCCAGTACTATTACACAAGTTTGCAAATTTTCTATATTTTTCTTTGTAGACTCCATCAACCATAATTCTATCGAAATCATTCCAAACATTACTAGTCCTCTTACGAGAAGAGGTTTGACATTCACTAACACTAGCTCTAAAAGGAACTTGGGGCTGGGGATTAGTTTTTCACCCTCAAAAAAAGGATGGTGCCAAAATTACTTTTGTTATAAGATGTCATATCTAAAATTTTAAATTAATGAATACAAAAAATTAAAACTAACAACAAGAAGGAATTGAGAAGAGGATCAGAGGTGGAGGCATAGAGCCGAGATTTGTGAGCTTCCTCTTGTACTCTCGCCAGTCGCCTCTCAACAAGAAGTAACCTCCTTTCTATTATACTTCTCAACAAGAACCTCCTCTTATGTAGCACTTGAATAATTGCTAGAGCACTTGCCAGAACAATTGTAACTAAAAATTAAATTGCTAGAGCTTGCTAGAAGAGAGAAATAGTAGTAGAGAAGGAGAGAAGAGTTGGTTTGGTGTGGTGAGAATGAGGGAGGAATGAGCTATTTATAGAAGTCTCAATTTTTTTTTCAAAAATACCCTTCAATATAGCTGTTATTTGGCTGTTGAAGGGGTAAAATGGTCAAAACCCCCCCTAACGGCTATATAGCCGTTATAAGCCATGCCAGGCATGGCCCACCATGGCCGTGCCAGACACAGTCCATTTTGGGCCACGACCGTACTGGATTTAAATTTTTTTGGCCGTGCCATGCCTGATATGATCCAGTAACAAACGGATCATGCCCGGCCTGGCCTAATGGCCAACTCTAATTCACGTTCACCTTCGGTTGCAAAAAAAAAAAAGGGTTAACTGGTATGACTGGTTATAAATCGGGTAAAGCATGGAGATAAGAAAATATCTTTTCAAATCACCGAGATGGACCATAACATACGACGCTCTCCAAAGATGTCCCAAAACGTACGGTTCCTGATGGATCATGGAATACTGGGACTGCTTTCTAGAAAAATTAGTCCTCTACTCAGGCTTGGATCACAAGTCTATGCTACAAATATTCCCCGTAAAGTCTGTGAGTGAATAATTGTTGAGATTCTCGATCAATAACTATTTCGCTGATGTTGGACGAGAGCATCGCTGGTGTTACAGGGACAAACGTGTTGACACTTCTGGAACAGATAAACAATTCTAGGTTAGGTATAGCATAGGTGTCAATTATCGGTCAAAAGGGACTTCACAGATGGAATCCATTTTAAAGAGCGAAATTTAGGTCCATGATGTAGGAGTTTAAGGATTGTATATACGAATTATAAAACAACAAATAATAATCAAAATTTATTATCACATCTATTTGTGCCAGCTTTGATTATGCAAAAGTTATAGAAAATTCTTCAACCTAAAGAACGCTCTCTAGAAATGTTTGGGCTTAGATTTTTCTCCTTTTGCTCTTCTGATAGGTAGTGCTCTTAATAGGAAGGATCTAAATGTAGATGAGAAGAGAAGAGAAGACCTAGCTTATTTATAATGCAACCTTTATAAATTCACTCATTATAGGCCATTATTAGGGTTTAAACCCACACCAATGGCTAACCCACATATTCCAATAATAAGAGATACGCACAAGTTTAAATAACATAAATAATACATTAGCAGTGGGCTCATTATACATATATTATAAGATAGAATTCATTCTGCCCGCTTTGCAAACCTAAAATCATCAACAATTAAAGTAGCGCATAGCCAAAAAATTTCAATGTTTTTTCACTTGTGCAACATTAATTATAGTTATTCAAGCATTTTGAAAACATTTGTTTCTTTAAAATGATACATGAGTTGATCAGATAATTTTTTAATGTAGTCATTATATCATTATTGATATAAGATTAATTGATGATTCTAGATGGTAATAACCTCAACTAACTTAATCATGATTGAGAGGCATTGTAAGAAGCATACAATGTTCAATCTCAAAAGTGTTATTCTCATTGTTAATCATTCCATTGATTTCTCTTCGAACAACAAACTTCAATAAGAAATCCGTATATCTGACGAACATTGGGTAACGCAGATGGAATTGGTGGCGGAAAAGAATACGGCAAGCACTTTTATTCCAGCAGCGAAGATGAAGCAACAGTAACAACAACAATCGCAACAAACAAAGGAATAACAAACTTATTTTGGTAGTCAGAGATTTATGAAAACTTGACCACTAAAACAAATAAAATTTAATGGAGAAGAGGAGCTGGGGAAGTAGCTTGATTAGTTTCCAAATTTGGACTTTATTTGATTGACAAGCTGCTGATCAACCTGGAAAGCCTTGGCCAGCACCTCGCTCGGTATCGCAGGATTCGATCCAAACAAACTGAGCGGAGCAACACGACACCTGGCAACTGGCTGTTGAATGCCGTGACAGCGAGCGCAGTCTCCTTGCCCATGTTGTACTGGAAGTGAATGAGCCCCCTGGGAATCACAAAGTTCTCACCTGCATTCACGATTTTAGAGTAGAATGCATTGCTGGTGCTGATGAATCCCACCAGGAGTTGACCCTTGATAACAAACCCAAGCTCTGTGGCACGGGGGTGGGAGTGAGGGGGGTTGACGCCTCCAGGGGCGAAGTCGACTCGGTTCATAGAGAGCCCCAGCGTGTTGAGGCCTGGAAAGCTGAGGACATCTGCAGTGGTCACGTTCGAGCCGATGATGCTGCTTGGATTACCTCCTTTGGAAAGTACGGTGGAGAAGAAGTCATCGGAGACGACGCTGGAGGCCGGTTTGCAAGGGAATCCATTGACAGTTATGTTAGTTTGGTGGTCGGCGACGCAGAAGTCCTGGAGGGGATCGGGGTCGGAGCGGCATGGTGAAAGAGTGAAGAGGGTTAGACAAAGGAAGAGGAAAGGCCTTGCCATGTAATATTGTGCCTTCATGGTTTATGGGAGATTTGGCGATGCTAGAGGATGAGCTTCAGAGATCTTGATGTTTGTGTTATTTATATATAGATTTGGCGCTCTGTTATGTAGTCTTGTACGTTTGGTGTTTTGAAGGATTCAACACCTTGTTTTCGTTTGACAAACGCGTCTGGTTGGCCGCGCGTGACAAATTAACGATAATGTAGCAAAAGATTAGGCCGGGTAGGTTTAAATGATTTTCTTATATATGTTGACTAGGAAATGGTCTGAACCGATTGAACTTTCCTTGAAGAGTTCTCATCGGCCATGGAGGTTGGAATTTTTTTATCCGGCTTAAACCTTTTTTTTTTTTTTGGCGTACATATACATATTCACATTACCTGCACCAAATATCACAAATGATATGATGTCTAACACTCTGTCTGTTTTTAAAGGAACCATCTAGTTTTTGCTGAATTAGTATGATCATTGATTTTTTCAAGATGCCTAAAAGTTTTGCCAGTACTCCTTTCGTTTAATTTATAATAATATGTATGAGCGTGACATCACTGGGGGTATCATCACTGCTGAATTAGTATGATCCCTTTTATTTCCATTTTTTTATGTTGTCCACGTCATTATGTAACCAGCAAGATCCATTGAGTTGTTAGTAGGTATTAGCAAAGCTATAAGTTGGGAGAACCTCAAGGGATTTCAAATGCTATCGCAATCCTTGATGACCAAACAAATTATAGAAGAGCTATCAGAAGCCCAAAATTATTTCGTGGTGATATGGCTGACCATCTCCTCTGGTGGTGTTATAATCTCTTGCATAATTTCTGGAGATAATGATGTGACAGCTAATCTCAGAGATGGAATCTTGGCTTCGGCCTTTGGCTCCGGCGTTTGGCTCCAGCCTCCAGCGACGGCTCCAGCCTTTGGCTCTGGCCTCCAGCGACGGCTCCGGCCTTTGGCTCCGGCCTCCAGCGACGGCTCCAATCTCCAGCGACGGCTCCGGCCTCTAGCGACGGCTCTAGCCTTGGCTCCGGCCGTTGGCTCCGGCCTCCAGCAACGGCTCCGGCCTTTGGCTCCGGCCTCCAGCGACAGCTCCGGCCTTTGGCTCCGGCCTCCAGCGATGGTTTCGAACCCTCCCTTCGGCCCCGGCTCTAACTTGGTGCCTTACTTTCATGCATACACTATGACCCACTTCAGGTAACAGATCCCGAGATTCGAGATCTGTTACCGTATAACTTGCTCACCGAAATCACGGGCAAGTACTAGCACGCCCAGTAGTTACCGCCACAAGCGGCCCCCATCCAGCAACGACTTACCTACTTGTCGTTCGAAGGAGCTTATCCTAATAAGGAAGATTCGACGGTTCAAAACAGAACGAAAAGAAAGGAACCTTCTAGACGGGTATAAAAGGATCCCGAGCTCAACAAAAAAGGGGGGATCTCTCGCTCTAAAAGGAAAGATAGACACTACACTCCTGTTCAACAAGTTCACTAACTTGAGCGTCGGAGGGTCCTCGCCGGGAAAACCGGCCCGGGGACTTCTTGCAGGTTTTCAGAGGAGGAAGACGACTTTTTCACCCCATTTGGAGGCGCACAATAAATCTCAGCACGCTCGGCGCTCATGACAGGTGACTTGTCCACATCAGATTGGCGCGCCAGGAAGGGGGCTCGCACGCAGGGAAGGCAAAAGTTCTCCCTGTGACCCCACCAATTATGCAAGGAAGACGATGGTGACAACACGAGTACAGGAGGCTTCCACCAGCTAGGCCGCGGAGCGCATTCCGCGGGCTGAGCAATCGGAGGCCAACCTCCGTGTTCCGCCCCTGCACAGATGAGCCAGCCTGATCGGCTTGAGGTTCTAGCTCACCAAGTCCAGAACCTGATGATAATGGTACGGGGACTGCAGGAACACTGTTTGCCGCTGCACCTCAACCCCCTCCGCCTAGTGAAGGGGTGTGGGGGATAATTCAATCTCATCAAGGCAAGACCCCATCCGAGGTTTCCCGTCACTCACCTCCTGAACCTCATCGCCGAGAGGCCTCAAAGCGACGGCGGTCCCTTTCCCATCACTCTGGTCGTTCCACCAACGGCCGACGAGAAAGAATCCAGATGGGTGCGCTCCTTATACCGGCAGTCTTCTTCGGCTTTCTCTTCTGACTCATCTAAAGACGGCGCCCTCAGGAAGACTACCCATTGGGCCGAGCAACGGCTTGATGAGTATCATCGACGGTTGGAGGAGCTTAGCCGCCGGATCGCTAACCCTCATGGGACGGACTACGAGCACCGCCCCCCGCTTTCCCGGTGCATCATGGAGGAACTGGTCCGCTCCATTTCCATCTTCCCCAGCTGGACCCGTATGACGGCACGACAGACCCACTGGACCACCTGGAGAGCTACAAGGTCCTCATGCAGGTCCAGGAAGCCACGGATCCCTTCTATGTGTCGCCTTTCCGGCCACCCTTCGCAAGGTGGCACGTGCATGGTATCCCACCTACCACCGCGCAGCATCAATTCATTCCGACAGCTCGAACGATCTTTCCTGGACCACTTTGATGCATGCCGGAAGATCCCACGAGTAGCTGATAGCTTATTTGCTGTCCAGCAAAGAAGTGCGAGACCCTGAAGGACTTTGTCGCTCGGTTCAAGGAGGCAGCATTAGAGGTATATAACCTGGATGATTCTGTAGCCACTTTGGCATTAAAGCGAGGACTTCATCCTTCTAAGTTCACCTATTCCCTAGACAAGAAGCCTCCGAGTTCTTATGCCGAGCTTCTGAGCCGAGTGCAGAAATACATTCGTGTTGATGAGGCAGATTCTTCCAGGAGGGAAGCTGATAAGAATCCCAGCAAGAAACCAGTGCCCATTGAGCATGCCGGAGTACGACCTCGGAAGCCTGAGCCTCCTCACCGCTCAGATCGCTGGCCACTGATGCTTGTTCCTAATGAGCAATTCACTCCCCTCATGGCTCCGATATCTCACATCCAACTAGAAATCGAGGAGGAACCTAATTACTTCAAGCGTCCGAACCCCATGAGTCTGGGACCGCCCGCAATAAGGAACTTTACTTCCGGTAGTTATGACATTAAGAAGGCAACAAGAAAATAAATTCTTCCTAAACCAAATCAAAGACAGACTAAACCGATTGAAGACAGGCTGAACCGGATCAAGCTCTCTGTAGACACCTCCTAGAAGAACATTCATGAACCACGGACCACGGACGGCTGCTTGATAATAGATCTTCTTCACGCTCCAAGAAGAGGATATCACGGCACGAACGGAATCTTCTCCACGGGATGAACAGATGCCTGGGATGCTCCTCGAACTCCTGCAAACTCCAAGCTGCCTGGAACAGATCTTTCTCACGGCCTGGACAGAGCACCGCTGGAACAGAGCTTTTCTCACGGATGGAACATGGCTTCTTCGATTGAGGAATAAACCACGGATGGCTCCTTTTTACACCCTCCTCCTCTGCTGCTATTTGTAGAAGCCCTGATGCAGTGAAGATGCGGCCCAAACGCAATGTTGCCAAAACAGAGGACGCGGGTGGCGCGGAGAAAATCCCAAATAAATCGTGAATAAATCCAAATTCCTTCAAGATGAATTTAATTCGTCCAATTTGATAACCTCCTATTCAATTTATTCCTTAATTAGCGGAGGAAATGGTTAGATTTGAAATAGGAGAAGAATCGGATGAAAATAAAGAAGAAACGGCTGAGAAGACGGTGAAGTCAGCACTAGGTTTGCCGACTTTGCTTTAAAATGCATGCTAAATTCTTATAAAATTAATTCCAAGCTCGTTTTAAGTCCGATTCGAGTGCCGTTTGCATCGTTAAATTCTAAAATCGAGCTCATTAAATTGATAAGTTTTACTTAAAATATTATATAAAATATTAAAATATTAAATAATAATATGTATGTTAAATTATTAATTAATAGGTTTAGTGATAATTATTTATGCATTTATCACTCCCCCCAACTTGAATCTTACTCATCCTCAAGCAAATAAGAAATTTAGAAATATGTACCAAGCTAGTCCAAGAATTGATAGTTATCTTACAATTCTTCTTAAAAATTTCTGGTTAGATCATAAGGGAGGTACTTCATTGGATTATTAAGTTTACCCATTTAGTGATAAAGTGTAGTCCATAAGAATTTATAGAAGTCTCCTTCACTAACTTTCCACTTCTCTAATTAAGTCTTCTAACTTAATTTGGGTTGGGTGTAATATCTTTTGTAATTTAGTTCCCTTGTGTAAAGTTAGTGCAATGTCATATCCCCTTGCTTTCTAATTAACCCTTGTAGCGAGCTTTAGGCCAATGGCTCCCAAACCAATTGGTTTTAGGGCATTAGGTGTAAAACACCCCTTGGACTTACTTACTCGAGTCAAAAAGGCTTTAGGTAGGACTGACTCTACTTATGTTATTTTACATTCTCACCTTTTTACGCGAACAACATCACTTTCTTAGGTCACGGGGCCGGTTACTCAGTGAAAGATGTTAAGAACCTAATTTATTAACTTTAAGAGAGATTTTTTTTTTTTCTTTTTTTTTTTTTTTTTTTTTTTTTTTTTTTTTTTTTTTTGAATAATGTTTTCACCCATACCCTTATTAAGTAGATTGTACTATTAAGATCAGTGGTCAGGAGGGTCTAAAATTATTCTAAAAATTTGTCTAGGCTAAACCCTACCTTTTATTAAGTTTTCTTAATAATTTATTCCTCAGTATTCAAAAAAAATAATCTAACCATTAATTTATTAATAGACTGCTTGATTCACTTCAAATCGAGATAGAATTTGGTACATACATCTGATTATAGTTTTACTCAAGGATTTACTTATTCTTTTTCCTCCCCCAACTCAATTTCCATTGTCCCTAATGGAAGAAAAATTAATTTCAAGGAAAGATACTTCCTGGTTGCCATCTTCTTTCAATCTGCTTCTGTTGCTCTTCTCTGGTCATACTAAAAGAACATACTAAAAGAATAGAAAGTTAAAAATAACTAATAAACTGGGTCATACTAAAAGAACTGTGCTACTTATTATGATAATGTTGGGTTCACAAGATCAATTGATTCAACAATTTCTCCATCATTAATTTCTTCTATATATGGCTTCAAATGTTGGCCATTTACTTTGAATGTATTTCCTTGCTTGGGGTCTTTAAGCTCTACAGCTCCATGGGAAATACTTGAGTTACTATAAAAGGTCCATTCCATCGTGAACGAAGTTTTCCAGGGAAACATGTAATCTTGAATTGTAAAGCCATACTTTTTGATTTGGTTCAAAAGTTTTTTATTAATAAATTTGTCATGATATGCTTTGGTTCATTCTTTATAAATTTTTGATCTTTCATATGCATCATTTTGTAGCTCTTCTAACTCATTTAATTGGAGTTTCCTATTGACACCTGCATTTTTCATATCATAATTAAATTTCTTGATGGCCCAAAATGCACGGTGTTCTAATTCTACAGGTAAATGATAGGCTTTTCCAAATATGAGCCTATAAGGAGACATTCCTATAGGAGTTTTAAATGCAGTACGATAAGCCCATAATGCATCATCCAAACGTTCTGACCAATCTTTCCTATTGGGTCTCACCATTTTTTCAAGGATATGTTTAATTTCTCAATTTGATATTTCAACTTGGCCACTAGTTTGGGGATGACAAGGTGTAGCTACCTATGAGTAATTCCATATTTGTTCATCAATCCTTCAAAGTGTCTATTCGTGAAATGTGTACCCCCATCACTAATTATAGCCCTTGGCATCCAAAACGACTAAGGATGTTATGTTGAATAAACTTGATTACAACTTTATGGTCATTGGTTTGAGTTGCCATGGCTTCAATCCATTTTGACACATAATCAACTGCCACTAGAATGTATTCGAATCCAAAAGAGTAAGGAAATGGGCCCATAAAATCAATACCCCATACATCAAAAATTTCTACAACCAAGATAGGGTTTAGGGGTATCATATCTTTTCGAGATATATTTCTGTTTGTTGACATTGAAGATAATTACGGCTAAATTCATGTGCATATTTAAAAAGAGTTGGCCAATGAAACCCACTTTGTAGTACCTTTACTGCAGTTTTCTTTCCACTAAAATGTCCTCTACAGGAAAGAGAATGGCAGAAGTTAAGTATACTTTTGAATTCACTCTTAGGAACACATCACCTGATCACCTGATCTGAACAGTACTTAAATAATTCAGGGTCTTCCCAAAGTAATATTTGACTTGTGAGAAAAATCTATCTTTTTCTTATTTTGTTCAGTGGGAAGGTACTTTTTCTGTTGCCAAATAATTCACAATGTGGGCAAACCAGGGAAGACTGCTATGGGAAATTGAAAACAATTGCTCATCAGGGAACTTATCTTTGATTATTTCTTTATTGTATTCCACTGAGATCCTAAAGATATGATCTGCTACCATATTTTCAGAACCCTTCTTATCTAAGATTTCTAGATCAAATTCTTGTAGTAGAAGGATCTATCTAATCAGTCTGGGTTTTGTATCTTTTTTTGATATAAGATGCCTCAATGCTGCATGATTTAAATAAACTAAAACCTTAGATCCTAACAGATATGATCTAAACTTTTCTAGGGCAAACACAACTGCTAGTAATTCTTTTTTAGTGGTAGTATAGTTCATTTGTGCATCTAAAGAGTTTTGCTAGCATAATAAATTACATGAGGTTCTCGATTGAGTTTCTATCCTAGAACTGCGCCTACAGCATAATCAGAAGCATCACATATGATTTCGAAAGGTATGGTCCAATCTGAGGGCTTGATAATTGGTGCAGTGATCAAAGCATTCGAAGGATGTTATAGGCTGTTAGACAATCTTCATCAAAATTAAAAGAACTATCTTTAGTCAACAGATTACACAATGGTCGAGAAATTTTACTGAAATCTTTAATGAAGCATCTATAAAAACCAGTATGACCAAGGAAAGATCGTACTTGTTTAACTGAGGTTGGGGGTGGTAGATTTGAGATCAATTCAACCTTAGCTTTATCAACCTCAATACCTCGCTTTGAAACAATGTGTCCAAGCACAATTCCCTCACGAACCATAAAATGGCTCTTCTCCCAACTTAGGATTAAATTCATTTCCATACATCGTTTCAGTACCTTAGTCAAGTTCTCGAGGCAGCTATCAAATGATGCACCAAAGATTGAAAAATCATCCATAAATACTTTCAAAAATTGGCCAATCATATCAGAAAATATGGCCAACATACATCATTGAAAAGTGGCTAGTGCATTACAAAGACCAAATAGCATGCGTCTAAAGGCAAATGTTCCAAAGGGATAGGTGAAGGTGGTCTTTTCTTGATCTGCAGGAAATACTGGGACTTGATTGTATCCTGAATATCTATCTAAGAAACAAAAGAAACTTTGTCCCGCTAGCCGTTCTAGAATTTGATCGATAAAAGGCAAAGGAAAGTGGTCTTTCTTAGTCATGGCATTCAACTTTCGATAATCTATACACACTCTCTAACTAGTTGATGTGTGAGTAGGAATTGATTTGCCCCTTTCCTTTTTAATCACGGTAATACCCAATTTTTTAGGTACTACTTGGATTGGACTGACCCATTGACTATTGAAATTGGATAAATAATACCAGCATCAAGCCATTTTACTACTTCTTTCTTAACAACATCCCTCATGTTTGGATTTAGCCTTCGTTGCATGTCTCTATGTGGTTTGGCTTCAGTTTCACTATGAATGTGGTGCATGCAAACGGAAGGGTCAATTCCCTTAAGATCAGCTATTGTCCATCCAATTGCCTCTTTATGTTCTTTAAGCACATCTACCAATTTATCTTCTTGCTCAGAGGTTAGGGTAGATGCAATGATTACTGGAAGGGTATCATTGGGTCCAAACAATGAATATTTTAAGTCATCTGAAAGAGGTTTCAACTCTAGTTGGGGTGGTTCTTTCAAGGATGGTATTAAAGGACTTGGTTTAGTTGAAAGTTGTTCATATTTTATAGTCCAAGGAGGGATGGTGTCGAACTTAGGTGGTTTTAATAACAGGTTTATCTCTTTTGTATACTCATCAACATCAAAGTCATCTATTCCAAAATGTGTAAGACATGTTTGTAAAGATCAGAATCAATCAAACTTTGGAATTTCTTATCTACTACTTTCTCTATCATGTTTACTTCATTTAAGTCATACATAGGTGGTCCTTGGGAAGCATTAAAAATATTTAATCTCATCTTCTTGTTTCCAAAAGATACATCCATCACATATGTTCTACAATTTATACATGCATTAGCGGTAGCTAGAAAAGGTCATCCAAGGATGATGGGAATTTGGTTAGGATTACCGCTAGATTCCATATCTAACACAAGGAAGTCGACAGAAAAATAGAATTCATCCATCTTTACTAATACATCTTCTAATATTCCACAAGGTTCTTTGACTGATCTATCTACCAACTGTAGTGTTACTGTAGTGGGTTTTAATTCTCCAAATCCAAATAACTCATACACTGAACTGGAGAGAAGGTTTACACTCGCACCCAAATCTAATAATGCTTTCTTGATTGTGAAGTTTCCTATGACACATGATATAATCGGGGTACCAGGATCTTTTAGTTTGGGTGGGGTTATTTGCTGAACAATTGAGCTGACTTGCTCAGTCAAGTAGATCTTTTTTGGTATTTGTGTCTTGGCTTTCCGTTTTTGTGTGCATAGATCCTTTAAAAATTTGGCATAAGCTGGAACTTGCTTGATAGCATGGAGAAGAGGTAAGTTTATTTGGACTTGCTTAAATAACTCAAGCATCTCATTCATTTTATATTCTTCTTATCTGAAGGCAAAGGAGATTCTAAAGCACTAGGGAATGGGGCTTTAGGTGTGATTTCTTGATCATTGAATTCCTTTTCCTCTTCAATTCTCCTCTTTTCTGGTTTAGCCACTTCTAATTTCTAGGATGGTTCAGGTGGGTTCAATATTTTCCACTTCTGAGAGTCATAATGATTTAGCATGTTCTGGGAATTTGTCAGGACTATTGGAACCTTCATCCATGAATTGTCCTTTCGGGTTATCGATAGGCTGACTAGGTAACTTACCCTCCTCCCTTCTACTGAATGATGTAGCTAATTGACCTATCTGAGTTTCTAGTTTTGCAAGAGATTGTGTGTGGAAGTGAAGGATTTGTGTATTCATTTCTATCCCTTTCAATGCTTGTAATACTTTGTCTTCAAAAGTAGGCTGATTATTCGGTTGAGGTTATGGGATGTTTGGATATTGTGAATATGACATGCTTCTAAAATTGGTTTCTTGATAATTAGGTCTGATCGATGAATTGGCTACAGGTTGAGGTTTCCAAGAAAAATTTGGGTGATTTCGCCAGCCAGGATTGTAAGTATTTGCAAATGGATCATTTCCTGTTCTAGGAGCTAATCGGGTTTGGGCTTGGTGGGCTTGCTCTTGAACAAGTTTAGGAAATTGGTATACAGCTGGACATTCACCTATAGAATGGGTTGGACTCGAACAAATTATGCAGACCTCATGTAATTAAGTAGATGGGAAAGAGATGTTTCCAACTTGTAGAATCTGGTCAAGTTTATGAGATAATTCATCTACCTTAGTATAGATATCTGTTGAATGGCCTATTTCATATATTCCACCTCTTTTAGGCCCTATGGGAGGGTCTCGATGAGCAACTGACATGTGATGTAATGAATTCTCACTCAATGTCTCAAAGAGTTGCCAAGCTTCATATTCATTTTTTAACATAAATGTCCCACCACATGAAGCATCAACCATCTGCCGGTGCTTTTCTGATAAACCATCATAAAAGCACTGTACCATTTGCCATTTGGGTATGGCATGATGTGGACATTTTCTAATCAGTTCTTTGAATCTCTCCCATGTCTCATAAAACATCTCTCCATCTATCTGGAAAAAACTTGTTATTGCTTTTCTAATTTGATTTGTTTTTCCTATAGGAAAATATTTCTTAAGAAACTCTCTCTGAAGATGATCCCAAGTTGAGATTATAACAGTGTCCAGTGAATTTAACCAATACTTGGCTTTATCTTTTAGGGAAAAAGGGAATAACTTAAGCCTAAGTGCATCATCAGAGAAATTTGGAATCTTGATAGTTGAGCAAATTTCCAATAATTCATCTAAGTGTTTGTAGGGATCCTCATTTGTAAGTCCATAGAAAGATAGTAATATTTGGATTACACTTGACTTAATTTCATATTGGACAGCCTCTACTGGAGGCACTTGAATGCAGGGAGAGTAGGTATACCGTGAAGGAGTAAAATACTCTTTTAATTATCATGGTTGATTATTTTCGTTATTAGGATCTATAATTCTGAGTCTGTTTGCTCTAATAGTTCTTTCTATCTCAGGATCTAAGGGTATAAGGTTGGGTTGCAACGATCGGCGACCAAGCATACACCCTCCCAATGACTCTAAAGCAAATAGTTTTATTATTATAATTATTTTTTTAATAGAAGAAAAAAGGGAGATTCTAAAGAAAATACCCTTAAAATTCCTAGAACTAAGAGGAATGAATAATTTAATTAGGGTTTAATAATTCTTAGCAATCAAGTTAGCAAAGATTAGACTCTCTACTCTAGGTTTACCCTAGATCTAGACAGCTCCTAACTTTCAAGACCGCCTTGTCCTATTGAGCTCGAAGTCCTTAGGGGCTGATGTCTAATTAATTTTAGAGTTAAAGGTTTGGGTTAATGCAGAATGAATGATGTAGTTTGTGGGCAAGGAAGGGTGATGAAATTCCACCTTATCTTGATTAGGGGTTTGTACCCTTAAAGTTAATTATAAAAATACTATGCAACAAACAGATGTCCAACTCTTGAAATTATCAAACAAAATTAATCTAATTATTTGTTTATTTTTTTAAAAAATTTTGTGATTAGGTTTCTAATTTTCTAATAAATTATGAGATGTCAATGGAAGAATTTTGAGTTTTGCAGAAAATAAATCCACCTAAGTCAATCTAAGCATTAAAATAAATAATTATTTTATTTATATATTTTATTTATATAAATTTTTATAATTCTTTTTATTTGCTTCCTTAAATTAATTATGTTTTATGGAAGGTGTCTTAGGGTTTCTTTCAGGTTTTTTTAAGTAAGTTAATTAAAAGAAATTTTTGATTAGGTTAAAATTGGATTTGTGGCAAAAAGGAAAGTAATAATTTTTTTTAATTTATGTTAAAAAGAAAATAAGAAATTCTAACAATTAAGGAAATAAAATAAAGAGACAATAACTATTTAAAAATTAAGAGAAAATTAATCTAATTTTTTTAATATTTTAATATTTTTATAATTTTTATAATTAATTTTTTTTAAAAAATAACACACTTAAGTCCTCGGCAACGGTGCCAAAAATCTGATACGTGTCGTAGTGCAACGATTAAAATACCTTAATTTCACTATTAGAATAGCGAGAGTAAGGGATCGATTCCACATGGACTCTACGATTATCTTGAAATAAATTTATAAATTTAACTAAATAGATAAGTAGTAGTACAAAATAATCAAGATAAGGTCTATCTTATAAGAGCACGGCCTGTACCCGTAGATCACGGCCCGTCCCTATTAAGCATAGATCAGTCTAAAATTATTTCCACTTAAATATAATTAAACATGAATAGAAGAAACTTTATTTCATAGAATTCAATTAAAAAGTTATGACATTAAGAAGGCAACAAGAAAATAAATTCTTTCTAAACCAAATCAAAGACAGACTGAACCGGTTGAAGACAGGCTGAACCGAATCAAGCTCTCTGCAGACACCTCCTAGAAGAACATTCATGAACCATGGACCACGGATGGCTGCCTGATAACAGATCTTCTTCATGCTCCAAGAAGAGGATATCACGGCATGAACGAAATCTTCTCCACGGGACGAACAGATGCTTGGGATGCTCCTCCGACTTTGCTTTAAAATGAATGCTAAATTCTTATAAAATTAATTCCAAGCTCGTTTTAAGTCCGATTCGAGTGTCGTTTGCATCGTGAAATTCCTAAAATCGAGCTATTTAAATTGATAAGGTTTTACTTAAAATATTATATAAAATATTAAAATATTAAATAATAATATGTACGTTAAATTATTAATTAATAGGTTTAGTGATAATTATTTATGCGTTTATCAGTCATGACATCGAGGACTGCCGCCATCTGAAGAAGGCCATTGAAGAGCTTGTCTAGCAGGGTCACTTGGGCAAGTTTGTTCGAAGGAGAAACCTTCCTACTCCAGGTTCATCGGCGCCTCCGACACTTCAGACCGGCATGGACAATGCTCCCACGGAGAAGACCATAGCTATGATTTCCTGGGGGACAGGTGGTGGTTCAAAAAGACAGCGAGAGGGAATAGACTTTGTAATTCCTTTCTTTGGAAAGGATTTATATGGGGTAGTTAATAAGCATGACGATAGCGTCGTTGTGTCCATGACCATAGCCAAACATCCTGTAAAAAGAATTTTAGTTGATAGTGGGAGTTCGGTGGATGTTTTGAGCTACAAAGATTTTGTTCGAATGAACCTGTCAAAGTCTTCCCTTCGACCTGTCGCCATGCCTTTAATGGGCTTTACTAGGGACTCTATGAGCATTAAAGGGGAGATTTCCCTCCCTGTCACGGCTGGAACCCCTGTGTCAAAGCACGGTGGTCATAAATTTTCTGGTGGTCCGAATCCCGCTAGCTTATAACGCTATCTTGGGGAGACCGGGATTAAATTTGATAGATGCCATGATCTCCACTAAGAGATTATTGGTAAGATTCCCCACCGACGAAGGAGTCAAAGAAATGAAAGGAGAGCAAAGCCCGCCACCGCTTTGCTATTACTTGTCTCCTAGTCCACTGGAGGCGGCGTCGGCGATAACCTCTGAGCCGCTTGACCCCCGAGAGCTGGGAAGGAGGGGAGAACCAGCCGAGCACTCCTGACCCTCCCCTTGGGGGATGACCTGGCAAGGACCGTCCAGGTTGGGGCGTTACCTCCGAAGGAGGCACGCAATCGACTTCTCACTTTCCTGCATGCCAACACCGACGTCTTTGCATGGTTGTCCTCAGACATGCTGGGCGTCCCTGAGTAGGTGATCACCCATCGGCTCAACCTCAGGCCAGAGTGTCGGACGATCCGACAAAAGAAAAGGAGCTTCGCTTCGGACAGACAGAAAGCTATCGATGAGGAAGTTCGCAAGTTGACGGCTGCAGGCCATATTCGGGAAGTTCATTATTCCGAATGGTTGGCCAACGTGATGATGGTCCGTAAGACTAATGGAAGCTGAAGGATGTATGTGGACTTCACCGATCTCAACAAAGCATGCCCCAAGGACAGCTTTCCCTGCCCCGGATCGATCAACTAGTGGACGCTATATCCAGCCATGAGGTCCTTAGCTTCATGGATGCTTTCTCTGGGTACAACCAGATCAGGATGAACCCGGTGGATGAGGAAGCTACCTCCTTCATAACTGAGAAGGGGCTGTACTGCTACAAGGTAATGTCATTTGGGCTAAAATACGCGGGAGCCACCTACCAAAGGTTAATGAACAAAGTCTTCAAGGATCAGATAGGACGCAACATGGAGGTGTACGTGGATGACATGCTGACAAAAAGTGTCCATGCCACCGACCATATCGCCGACCTAACGGAGTCTTTTGACAACCTTCGTCGATACCAGATGAGGCTGAACCCACGCAAGTGTGCATTTGGGTGATAGCCAAAAAGTTCTTGGGTTTCATGGTGACCCGGCGGGGGATCGAGGCAAACCCGGACAAAGTTCAAGCCATCCTGGATATGAGGTCTCCCACCAACAAGAAGGAAATACAGCGCCTAACGAGAAGGGTGGCGGCCTTGAGCCATTTCCTGTCCAAGTCCGCTGAGAGGTGCCTACCTTTCTTCAAGGCGCTCCGCAAGGCCAATGGATTCAAATGGACGAAAGAATATCAGAAGGCATTCGAGGGGCTAAAGGAATTCCTATCTACCCCGCCACTGCTATCCAAGCCAACAGGTGGAGAAGAACTCCTTTTGTACCTCACAGCTTCTCTCGAGGCCATTAGTTCTGTGCTGGCCCGCGTGGACACCAATGGCATGCAAAAGCCGATGTATATACAAGCAAGGTGCTCCACGATGCGGAGACCAGGTACTCGAAGATTGAGAAGACTATCTTCGCGTTAATCGTGTATGCCCAGCGCCTGCAGCCATACTTCCAAGCCCACCCGATCGCGGTGATCATAGACCAACCTCTAAAGACAATTCTCGCTCGCCCGGATACTTCGGGTCGATTGGCGAAGTGGGCGCTCAAGTTGGGGGAATTTGATCTATCTTTCCGCCCTCGGTCGGCCATGAAATCCCAAGTCCTTGCAGATTTTTTGGTTGAGTGCACCTGGGACGAGGAGCAACCCGAAGAGCCCTCTGCAAACCCCTCGCCTGTCAGAACCAGAGATGATGAATGGGTCCTTCATGTAGACGGAGCGTCAAATTCTCAAGGGAGCGGAGCAGGCCTCATCCTAGCCAACTCGGATGGAGTTGTAACTGAGTGTGCACTCCGCTTCCTCTTTTTAGCCACCAATAATCAGACGAAATATGAAGCTTTGCTGTCTGGGATAAGATTAGCCCGAGAGCTCGGGGTAAAGAACCTTTGGGTGTTCACTGACTCTCAGCTAGTCGCTGGCCAAATCGCAGGGGAGTATGAAGCAAGGGATCCCATCATGTCCCGCTACTTAAGTATGGTGCAGTCGCAAGCTTCTCTCTTAGCTTATTTTAATGTTAGCTATATCCCTCGAGGGAAAAATGCTAAAGCCGACGCTTTGTCCCATCTTACCAGCTCAACTGACGGGATGTTGGGAAGAGCTTATGTAGAGCACCTGGAAGCCCCGAGTATTGACGTAACAAGAGAAACTCTGCCAGTTGAGCAGGAGCCTTCCTGGATGGACGCTTATGTTCGGTACCTTACCAATGGTACCCTCCCAGAAGACCCTGCCGAGGCTAGGAAACTCAAAAGACGGACCCCGAAGTTTTTCATAATGGAGGGAAAACTCGATCGAAGGTCGTTCTCATACCCGGTTCTCATATGTGTTGGCCCCACAGAAGCAGATTATATCCTGCGAGAGATACATGAAGGTATATGTGTAAGCCATCTGGGGGGCAGAGCTCTCGTATACAAAGCCCTACAGCAGGATATTACTGGCTGACAATGAAGGAGGATGCATCCAAACTTGTTAAGAGGTGTGACAGCTGCCAGTACCATGCTAATATTCAACATCAACCAGCGTCCCAGCTGACCCCCCTGGCCGCACCTGGCCCTTCGCCCAGTGGGGCATGGACATCCTGGGACCATTCCCTCTAGCCTCTGGACAATGCAAGTTCTTAGTGGTAGCAGTTGACCATTTCATTAAGTGGATCAAGGCTGAGGCTCTCGCCAAGATCACCGAGGGCAAAGTAAGATCTTTCTTCTAGAAGTCTGCCGTGTGCCGGTTCGGACTGCCATACACCCTCGTTACTGATAACGACCGACAGTTTGACAACACGACCTTCTAGGAATTCTGCATCGGCCTGGGCATTCATCAACGATTCACCTCTGTGGGGCACCCCCAGACCAATGGCACAGCCGAGGTGACCAACCGCATTATCCTCCAAGGGCTCAGGGCCCGACTATATGGCTGCAAAGGGCGTTAGGTGGAGGAACTCCCCAGTGTATTATGGGCATACCACACGACGCCACGAGCCCCCACCAGGGAAACTCCTTTCAGCCTGGTCTTTAGGACCGAGGCAGTCATTCCGGTGGAGATAGGTGTCCCTAGTCCCCGGACAGAGTTATACCACGAAGAGAGAACCCAAATCAGCTGCGGGCCGATCTAGATTTAGTGGAAGAATTGTGAGACCAGGTGCAACATCGCATGGCGGCTTTCCGTCAGCGAGCGGCCAGATACTACAATGCTCGAGTACGGTCCAAGATGTTCCGCCCTGGAGATCTCGTTCTGCGACGAGCTGAAGTATCAAAGCCGATGGAGGGAGGCAAGCTGGCACCGAAATGGGAAGGACCATACCGTGTCAAGGAGGTACTTCATCACAGGGCATACAAAGTTGAAGAGCTAGACGGGAAACCGCTCCCTCGCACTTAGAACGCTGACAATTTACGCCGATATTATCAGTAATGTGCTAACTTCATTAATTTGAACATGCTTGATAGATTGCTGTTCAAAATATTTTCATTGCTTTTCGAGTGATCACGCTTTTCACCAAAGACCAGCTCCGCATCAGCAATTAAGACCGGCTCTGCATCGGTAATTAAGCCTGGCTCCACGCCGGCACCAAAGACTGGCTCGCATCGGCAATTGAGCCCGGCTCCGCATCAGCACCAAAGCTCGGCTCCGTGTCGGCACCAAAGACCGGCTCCGCATCGGCACCAAAGACCGGCTCCGTGTCGGCAATTAAGCCCAGCTCCGCGCCGGCACCAAAGACCGGCTCCGCATCGGCAATTAAGCCCGGCTTCGCATCGGCACCAAAGACCGGCTCCGTGTCGACAATTAAGCCTGGCTCCGCTCGGCACCAAAGACCAGCTCTGCGTCGGTACCAAAGACCGGCCCCGCATCGGCACCAAAGCTTGGCTCCGAGTCGGCAATTAAGTCTGGCTCCGCGTCGGTACCAAAGACCGGCTCCGCGTCGGCAATTAAACCCGACTCCGCATCGGCACCAAAGATCGGCTCCACATCGGCAATTAAGCCCGGCTCCGCATCGACATCAAAGCCTGGCTCCGTGTCAGCACCAAAGCTGGCTCCACGTCGGCACCAAAGACCGGCTCCGTGTCGGCAATTAAGCCTAGCTCCGCATCGGCACCAAAGACCGGCTCCACGTTGGCAATTAAGCCCGGCCCCGCGTTGGCACCAAAGCCTGGCTCTGCATTGGCAATTAAGTCCGGCTCCGCATCGACACCAAAGATCGGCTCCACGTCAGCAATTAAGCCCGGCTCTGCGTCGGCACCAAAGCCCTTTTTCGTGCCGGCACTAAAGCCTAGCCCCGCATCGGCACTTAAGGACAGCTTCGTGTCGGCGCACACTGTCCAATTCTGCGTGGCATATCTAATGAGGCATTAGGCCTTCCACAACTTTGCGCCGGCACAAGCGGGGTCTTATACTACCTATAGTTCAACTTTTGTCTCTGCAACCAAAATTGATCCCGCATCAGTTTCCTAACTGAAAGAAATCGTGCTCTTCAGCCATTGGTTGTTGATTCGCGACAACTCACACTAACAAAGCTAATTATGACCAAAGACAAGTGTTGAGAATCGAAATATTCATTGATGGCTAAAAGTTTACAAAATTGCCGATCTGAGTTGGACTTGAAGCAATACAATAAAAATAAAAACTAAGGGTCACTTGGGGCTGGGTCGTCATCTTCAGGGACTTCATCTGGCTCCAACCCTTCAATCCCCTCGAGGTCATAGAGTTTCTGAATTTTTTCCTTGCAGTCCTGGAAGCCGGCTTTGTAAGCAAATGTCGTCGATTCGGCTAATTCCTTACTAAAGGCTCTAGACTTCCTAAAATTCTCTATAGCCTCTGCAGCTCTTTTCTCCGCCTCAGAGGTTTTCCACTCGGCCTCTGCGACCTTCTCCTCGGCCTCCGCGACCTTCTCCTCGGCCTCCGTGACCTTTTTATCGGCCTCGGCGGCCTCCCTCTTAGCTTCGGTCACCGTCGCCTCCAAGTCGGCAATCTTGGCGTCGGACTAACGGGCGACCTCTTTGGCCACATCTATTTCAATGGAGGCGGAATGTAATCAGTTCTTCAAAATGCACATTTTTGATTCCGCCACCTCCAATCTCTCCTTGGCCATTCTTTGCTTTTCTTCGGCCGCCTGGGCGTTATCCAGCTCGTTGGCCGCCCGACGCTGGGCAACTTCCAGCGCATACTCTGCCTTCTCGGCTCTTAGCCGGATGGCTTCGACTTTGCCCTTTTAAAGTGGCCCGAGTATCCTCCAAGGCCATCTCTACCTTTTCTTCCCTAGCTTGGAGTGATAGCATCCTCCTGCGACTGATCAAGGGCAGCATCACTCAGGGCCCAAAGGTCCCTCATGGCAATCATAGAGTTCAGCGCCTGTATGGAGTGTCAATGTTAATAAAAAAAATGAAGGTGAAAAGGTTAATAGGGCAAAGATCACCCAAAGGTGTGCCACGGACGCCTCGTGGAAGAAGGTAGCCCTCCCCTGATGCCGAAGAAACTCCTGCACCTCAACCACAGATGCTTCGTTCAATGCTCGCTTGGCCCAGTGGCTGTGGTTCGCCAAAAGTGATTGGAAGGAAGGGTCGACGCCCTTCCCTTCCGCAGACACGGATGCCACATGGGAGGACTCCGCTTCCAACTCTGCTACCTCTGGCACCTTAGCTGGTGGAGGCGCTTCGGTTGTTGCCCCTTTGGGGGGCATGGCAACGGCTGGAGTCGGCTTTGTAGTTGCATGGACCGGCTCCGTCTCGACAGCTTCGAGCGGGGGTGTCGGTGCTTTTGCGACCCGCTCCGAAGAAGGATCGAGTAGAATGACAGGAGGGGGAGCCGGTACTGAAGGCGATTCTTTTCCTCTTGCTTGGCTCCGCCCAACTTCCTCGCTGGCCTCGGCCCTTACCATGTCTTTCCTCGCGGGCTCGTCGGCTTGGGCTCTGGCCGCCTCGCGCCCGCGTAGGGGATCCACAACTTTGGCCCTTCCAGCATCGGCCCCCCCAGCGTCGGCCCTCCTCGAAACCTTAGCGCGCAGGGGCTCCACGACTCTGGCCCCTCCAGCGTCGGCCCTCCCCACGTCGGCCCTCCTTGGAATCTTGGTGATGGCCCTCCTTTCAGCGGGGGGCCCATTCCCCGTTGCCTTCATCTTCTTAGTAACCGCTTGTCTGAGCTCACGAAGTGATGGCGTCATCCCTATGAAAAAATAGGAGATGAGTAAAAAAAAAAAAACAAAAGAAAGAGGAAAGAAGGAAAAAGGTGAGTAATCAAGTACTCACCACCAGAAGGGATTAGGCCAGAGAGATAAAGGTTTTCGTTGATCAGAAGCTTATTACATCGAGGGACATCGGCAGTCAGAAGCTATATTGGTGTCAGTGTTGGGTATCCCCCAGCTTCCACTCACCCCCTCGATATCAGCAAAAAAGAACTTATCCTTCCATCCTTTAACGGAGGTGGGAAGGTACAATTTAAGGATCCTAGTGGGTCTAGGAGTAAAGGACCACCAATCTGACTGCTTGCGAAGGGTATAAAAACTGCGGAATAAGAAGATACTGGCCTCTATGCCTTGCAGGTGACAGAGAACCAGAAAGCCAACGATAGTTCGGATCGAGTTAGGGACTAGTTGGGAAGGTGTTAAAGAATATCGGTCTAGAAGGTTAAGGATGAAAGAATGGATGGATAATCGAAGTCCTGCCTTAAAGAAGGCTCCATACAAGGCAACTCTTCTAGGACGAAAGAAGTTACCCTGTCATTAGGAGCAGGGTAGGACAGACGTAGGTTTGGTGGAAAACTATATTTGGCTCTTAGGTTTACTATGTCTTGAGCAGACATAGTGGAAGCAGTCCACTCGGGGGACACCTTGACAGCGCTGGAAAGATCAGCAGCTGTCGGACAGCACCGGGTGCAGGTCCGTCCGATGGTCGGACAACTCCCAGCTGTGGGGCGTCTGATCGACCGTCGCTCCGGCGAGGAGTGGTCAGAGGATGGGGTGGACCATTGGCTTGGTAAGAAAGCGGAAGGTTGAGAAGGAGTGGGGGAACGACCCCCGGAATCGGAAATAGAATAGGAGGACGAGGAAGCCATGGAAACTAACATGGAAAGCTTGAACTAAGATCGAAGGAGCACGAGGAAAGGAACAGACACGGGAGGCGGACGGACGCTTGCAGACTCAAGGGAGGTGGCTTTAACGTAAGAGAAGGAGGGAATGGAAGATAAGGACAATTTTCTTTTTATATCCTCATTTCAAATCATCCCGCGGCCGTCTGGTCTGGCCATGTGTCTACCTTCAAATGGAAGCCGCTTCGGCGGCCTACCGGCGCAAAAAACACGAAAGCATCACCAATAGAAAGATGGCGATGGCCTTACCGCAATGATGACGCTCGCCTTTTTATGACTCATTACTCGAGGAAAATCTTCCCCAATCCCAACAGCCTGAACGAACGAAATAATGGCGCAGAAGTCAGCCGCCCAGTGGATATTAACACCCCTTTCGCTGGTGATTGTGCGCTCACTCATCTCAGGGACGGGGGGGCATCAGATACGGCTGACCATCTCCTCTGGGTGGTGTTATAACCTCTTGCACGATTTTCGAAGATAATGATGTGACAGCTAATCCCAGAGATGGAATCTTGGCTCCGGCCTTTGGCTCCAGCCTCTAGTGATGGCTCCGACCTTTGGCTCTGGCCTTTGGCTCCGACCTCCAACGACGGCTCCGGGCTTTGGCTCCAGCCTTTGGCTCCAGCCTCCAGCAACGGCTCCGGCCTTTGGCTCCGGCCTCCAGCAACGGCTCCGGCCTTTGGCTCCGGCCTCTAGCGACGGCTCCGACCTTTGGCTCTGGCCTCCAGCGATGGCTCCGGCCAGTGACGGCTCCGGCCTTTGGCTCCGACCTCTAGCGACGGCTCCGGCCTTTGGCTCCGGCCTCCAGCAACGGCTCCGGCCTTTGGCTCTGGCCTCCAGCGACGATTTCGAACCCTGCCTTCGGCCCCGGCTCTAACTTGGTGCCTTACTTTCCTGCATACATTATGACCCACTTCAGGTAACAGATCCCGAGATTTGAGATCTGTTACCATATATCTCGTTCACCGAAATTACGGGCAAGTACTAGCACGCCCAGTAGTTACCGCCACAAGCGGCCCCCATCCAGCAATGGCTTACCCACTTGCTGTTCGTAGGAGCTTATCCTAACAAGAAGATTCGATGGTTCAAAATAGAATGAAAAGAAAGGAACCTCCCAGATAGGTATAAAAGGACCCCGAGCTCAATAAAAAAGGGGGGATCTCTTGCTCTAAAAAGAAAGATAGACACTACACTCCTATTCAAACAAGTTCACTAACTTGAGCGTCGAAGGGTCCTTGCCGGGAATACCGGTCCGAGGACTTCTTGCAGGTTTCAAGAGGAGGAAGACGACTTTTTTACCCCATTTGAAGGCCCACAATAAATCTCAGCACACCCGGCGCTCATCACAGGTGACTTGTCCGCATCACGTGGCAAATCAAAACTTATCTGGGGTTAATTAATTGGTCCCATTGAAGCTTCTAACAGGCTAATGATTTCCAATATGATTCTTTCAAAATCGACATCTTTACAGTATTCCACCATTGATGACATCTTTCTGAAAGGCATATTTAAGCTATGAGCACATGCATGATTAAATTGGCGTGTGCATGGCGGGCCAGGCTCATAATGATACATGCCGTGACTAGATGGTGATTTTTGATGGTAACCTAATGGAAGATGATGTGAAGACAATAACTATGATAGAAAGCTAACATTTTTTTATATGGAACAAGGATTTTCACTTAAAATTTTTAATATTTATTTTGAAAGAAAGAAATGAATAAGATCTATTTGTATTATAATTATCTAAGTTTTGATTATATTTGTTAAGTTGGCAAGCCCAAGTCTACTCACAACTTTTAACAAGCACTTAAGGCTAGTTTTACTTACCTCCCCTATGTTTAAAATTTTAATTGAGTCTATTAAGTTTGTTAAATGGTACATTGTGATCCTATCATCTGTCTCTATTAACTTAGCTCACAATATTCTATCATGCCAAGGTCGAGTGATAGATTTAGAATTAAAGGCGCTGATGGCTTTACAAAAATCACGTCACCTTAATTAGCTCCCATCGTATTATTGTTGCTGATCATAGCTTATTCTGAATAAGTAGGTGTAGAGTTCGATTGAAGAGTCGCCGATGAAGAGCTCTAACTCGATGATCTTAGTAGGGCAATGGGACTATTACAACAGTGCTAGAACCTTCCTTTGACTCGATTACCGTAGAAGTTATTAGAGATGATGCTAGAAATGGTTTGCAAGAGAATCTACTGACTATTTATGTTGTTGGCTTGAAGATTGATCATGCAGAAGTCCTAAAAGGAATCAAGGTTGGACCCACATAGGGGGAAGGAAGAAGAGGGTTAAGTAGAGGAGGAGCTATCTTGCCATGGGCTGAATTTCAATAGATTGTTGGCGGTTTCATGAGACGGGATGGCAATTTCAATCCGTAAAATGAGACCATCTTGTCCCATCCAATTCCACTGCATCCCTCCTCGTTGGTTTTGTACTTAAATAATATAGTACTTCTAATTTTATATAATCAAATATATTAGTATTTCTTAACCGTAATCTCTATCTTCAATTTTTTTCTTTATCTTTAAATTTTTTACTTATTATTATTTTCATATTTTTTACTGAAAATTCATATATGTCATGAGGGGTAAGGCAAGGTCATGAGAAGGGCAGAAACCAAATGGGGTAAAATGGGATTTATCATTCCTCATGGGGATGGGGTGGAGAGAAGAATAGAAAAAAAATCTCAATTTATAGAGACAATTGTCAAAAAAAAGTATGGTATTTTAAGTGGGGTTGAATGGCCTACATTTTAGCCCATAACATGACTCCTTCCAAATTTTAAGACAGTAGGAGCCGTCCAAATTTTAAGTGTAGATGCCAAGTTTTATTAGGATCCCAAACCCAACAGTTTTATCTGATGAAGGTTTCTTTAGAATGAAATTATACTTTGGTAAAGCTTGGCAGAATTAATAGTTTTATTTGTGTTGAGAATCTTTTAAACTGATTTTAGAGAATTTCTGGTAATTGCAGTGATAGGCTGCTTTTCTAAGCAATTGAAGACACTGCCACTATTGTTCTGTCTTGGAAGCTGCATGAATAATCTTGTCTATACAATGAATGCAAGATTAGCACATCTGGGTTCGATATCTTTCAAATTTTGAAGTGCGTTATGAAATCAATCTTTTACCGAATGAATTTGCTGTTCTTTTTGTTAGCACGTTTTGCTACCAAATTTGTGCTTAAGGGCATCACAGGATGTCAATGAGCCTTATATTATTACACGAAACTGTAAAATAAATGCATGCAGAAAAAGGTTTGCTTTGAATTTGTTGAAGTTGGAATCCCCTATGTTAACAACCAGAGAGGTAGGTTATTTATATAAAGCTTAATTTATTTTACCGTTTACATATGACGTGCCATCCAAAATTAGTTTGCCAAATAACCTATCTTCCTTGCAGTCAAATTGATTTATCTAAACCCAGAATCAAGGGGTTTGTGTGTTTGAACACTGTGATCTTATTTGTTATGTATCTAGGGTCTCCCTTTACCATCCAATATTTTGGGCTTTGGCTGTAACTTATGGCTAAGTTGGTAAAGAATGAAGATTATTCTTTCATTAACGCTATGAGTTACATCGATCTTATGTATTCTTGAGGTGAAACAATATTATGATGTGATCTTATAGAGAGAGAGAGCACAACATAGAGAGAGAGCACAACATAGCAGTTGAGAACTTTTTTTTTTTTTTGTAGCAGGGAGTATCGGCACTTGGTTACTTATTTAGCATGTAAATTATCCTGCATTCCTTGCTCCTTGTTTCCCTTTAAGATGTTCTGTAAAATTCATAGAGGAGACATGCTCAGCTACTAGATGCCAGTTGATGGATGAGAGAGAATTTGGGACATTTCCTAGGATGAGCCATTGTGTTATTCCTAAAACTTGAGTAATGTCAAATAGCAGTGACATTAATGGAGCATCATCCTACTTGAAGCTTTGCGGTTATGACATTCTAGTTTATGTAATTTTATGCATATGTATGTATTGGATTGTTTCAGCTCCTGGTTTTCCTATCCTTTAACCGAAACATTAATTCTATTGGGTTTGTAAAATTGGAAGGAATCAATCCAATCTTATTAGTAATCATGTGCACCCCTAGTTGAAATGTTCTAATGTTTAACTTACAACTGTCTAGGTTTTTTCTTGAATTATCAAATTATAAAATAATATTACAAGATATTTTAAGCTCTCTCCATGCGTAACTCTGGGTTGTTAGATCGGCTTAGTAATCTCAATTGATACATTGATAATTGTATTAGATTATTGTCTTAAATTATTGTTTTAAATTATTATTGTTTCTTTTCAGAGAGATCCTGTTACGGGAGAGGAGCCATCAAGACTTCATCTGTGGAATACTCTTCATTTTGATAAAAGAAGAATCAATGGATAAATGAAAAAGCTGAAGAAACTCATGTAAGTTTTATCAATTAAAAATACAATATTATTGAATGTAATGTTTTATACTAAACATATTGAATTTATTTCTTTTCATTGCAGGCACAGTTAATAGAGCGACTTTCCTCACAGGACTCTACAGTAGAACCAATCAATGAGGATGCCATTTTGGAGGAGGTTTTAGGCTCTAGATCTGGTTATAAAAAAGGATGGGGTCCATTACCGAAGGGTACATCGAGAATTAGAGGTAGTTCTTCATCTTCTGAAAACTCACAATTAAAGGGTGAATTACATGAGTGCCGAGAGCTCATCGCTCAGCAAGAGAATAAGCTTGCTCAACAAGAAGATAAGCTCGCTCGGCAAGAGGATAAACTCACTCAGCAAGAGAAGACTATCCAGGATCTAAAGGCGACGACTGCTGAGCTCACTGCTTTCATGCGACAGTTAGTGTCCGGATATCATCCTAGTGGATCCCAGCAGACTTCACCTCCATAGTACATGTATTTTTTTTTAAATTATGTATTTTTTGAAACATTGTATATGATGATTTTATTGAAATGAATGAAAACTTTTATTAATTTATTTTGTGAAACTTTTATATTAGAAAATTGTTTCTAGTATCGTTGCTTTAATATTATATTATTGTAATAGGTGCAATAAAAAAATATTAAAATAAAATTTTAATATTTTTAAAATTTAAATAAAAACCTATTACGGTGACTTATTTTTGCCGTAATATCAACCTATTACGGCAAAAATAAGTCGTCGTAATAGGTTTTTATTTAAATTTTAAAAATATTAAAATATTATTACGGCGACTTATTTTCACCGTAATATCAACCTATTACGGCGAAAATAAGTCGTCGTAATAAGATTTTAATTAAATTTTAATATTTAAATAAAAACTATTACGGCGACTTATTTTTGCCGTAATAGGTTGATATTACGGTGAAAATAAGTCGCTATAATAATATTTTAATATTTTTAAAATTTAAATAAAACATATTACGATGACTTATTTTCGCCGTAATAGGTTGATATTACGGCGAAAATAAGTCGCCGTAATAGGTTATTACGGCAACATATTAACACGATGATTGTAATGTATTACGACGAATTTTTATCATCGTAATAATTTATTACGACGACTTTTGTACCTGTTGCGACGAATTAATTCATCATAATAAGTCATTTTTTTTGTAGTGCAAGGTAGGGAAAGAAGTTTTTTTTATGGGAAAAGAACGAGATCGGAGTCTCCAACTTTGTCGTGCCCCTCCTCCCCCTTGCCTCTTAAAAAAAAAAAATTGGTGCCTCATTGCTATCCAAGGATGACTTTTGTTGTGTCATATAACCAACCATATATGTATGAGGCTTGATTTATGTCATTCTCATTTAGAAGGGCTAACTTGATTGGGCGCTAGAACCTAACCTCTTGGTCAGCGCTGCAATAAAGGGATATGATCACCTTTGCTTCATGAGTATAATCATTGTTGTGGCGTCATGCTACACAGTAGTCACCCACATTATGTATGGCCATATTAATTCTCTCCTTCATCCTCTCCTTTTGGCAAGGAACTGGACTCTTATCCTTATCTAGGCACCACCCCCCGAATGGCTATCCTCTTGCTATCTCTCTTTGTATTCCTCTCCCCCTTCCCTTCACTCTTTTTTTCTTCTCCCTTTCCCTCTCCTTTCCTTCCTTCTAGTAGCCAAATCTGTAAAATAGGGGTAGAATGGGACAACCCCTGCATCCAACAAAACACCCCCACCCACCATTCCCATTCTCTCTCTCTCTCTTTCTCTCTCTTTCTTATTTTCAATCTTGCTGGGTCTACTTTGGAGCTTTGTTGAAGCTCTTAAATTCATCTGCAAGCCTTCAAGAATCTGATTAGAGTAAGATCAAGCAAGTAAGATTTCTTTCCCTATCTCTCTCATTTTTATCAGCATTTTAATGGCATAAGATATTAAGTAGGGTTGGGAACTATATTGAACTACTTAACAAACTTAAGGGACCCCATTAAAATGTTTAAACAAGAGAGATGATAAGTGAGACTAGCCTTAAACTGAGAGGTTATTTTGGTAATTTGCTTATCTTTTAATTCTGGTGAAGTGCTGAACTACATTGCCTCAATCTAATGTTAGATATTTGGTCAAAAGAGACTTCACAGATGGAATCCATTTTAAAGAGAAAAATTCTGACCATGATGTAGGAGTTTAGGATTGCATATACGCATTATAAAACACCAAATAATAATCAAAATTTATTGTCATATCTATTTGTGCAAGCTTTGATTATGCAAAAGTTATAAAGAATTCCTCAACCTAATGAAGCACTCTCTAGAAATGTTTGGGCTTAGATTTTTCTCTTTTTGCTCTTCTAATAGGTAGTGCTTTTAATAGGAAGGATCTAAATATAGATGAGAAGAGAAGAGAAGACCTAACTTATTTATAATGCAACCTTTATAAATTCACTCATTATAGGCCATTATTAGGGTTTAAACCCACACCAATGGCTAACCCACATCATCCAATAATAAGAGATACGCACAAGTTTAAATAACATAAATAATATATTAGCAGTGGGCTCATTATACATATATTATAAGATAGAATTCATTGTACCCGCTTTGCAAACCAAAAATCATCAACAATTAATGGTAGTAGCCCATAGCCAAAAGATTTTTAATATTTTTTAACTTGTGCAACATTAATTGCAGTTATTCAAGCATTTTGAAAACATTTGTTTCTTTAAAATGATACTTGAGTTGATCAGATAATTTATAAATTTGAAAAAGTTTTGATTACTTGAAACAATAGCTTGAAGGGAAAAAAAAAAGGAAAAAAAGGATTGGATTGCCTGAATCCTACTAACTCCAAATAATGGCAATCATTATATCATTATTGATATAAGATTAATTGATTATTCTAGATGGTAATAACCTCAACTAACATAATCATGATTATGAGGCATTGTAAGAAACATACTTGCTGCGGAAATACGTTCTTCGACTCGGGTGCGCTTCTAGATTCTGATCCGGACGCCGATCTTGCCGTCTCGGGGTGGAACCTGCAAGACAGTCTGCACGCAGAGGTTGTTGTAGGGATTGCCCCTTACGGAGGACCCTCCGACACCTAAGTCAGTGGAGAATCACAGCAAGCAGATATGAGAAGAGAAGACTCTCATAGAGGAATTTTTCTTTTGATGGGTGTTCTCTCTCGAGAGCTCTAAGCTCAGGGGAAACTTTAATGGAGTGTGTAAAAATTGTGTATGAAAAAATGGGCATAGAATTGCCGTACCTGAGAGACTTGAGGATGGTGGTATTTATAGGCGATCACCTGATTCCTTGGACGTGCTCTGGATAAGGTCTGAAAGCTGTTAGGATTCGAATCAAGTTTGTTATGAGGCCAGCGGGATCCGTATCTTGTCAGTTAGAGGATCGACGGCTGGGGAGGCTGGTTGATGCCTTGAAGCTTAATGATCATATAGACTTAGGCCACTCTTGCAGGCCCTAGGCCACTTCTGGGTATGATTCCCCGTTTGGAATCTTATTCGGTTATAGTGGATTCGAATTCTCATGCGCCAGATTCCGCAGAGGTATTTTGAATGTCGTGGTTCGACCCGAATGAAGAATAACCTGTTTTCCAAGGTATAGAATGGATCGGCTCGAATGGCCAAGGTATTATCGGCTCGGATGGCCGAGGCATGACGATGGCTCGGGTTACCGAGGAATGACTCGGCTCGGGCAGCCGAGGTATGAAAATAGCTTGGGTTATCGAGGAATGGCTCGGCTCGGATGGCCGAAGTATGAAGATAGCTTGGGTTACCAAGGGATGGCTCGGCTCAGATGGCCGAAGTATGAGGACGAATCGGGTTGTCTGGGCGACCCTACTTTGTCAGAGGTGATTTGGCTTCGTCATTTGGATGTTGTACCAGCTGGCTTGCAGGATGTTTGGATTGGGCATGATCCAATCGTCTATATGGGCGGTCAATAATGCAATGACAATTTTACCCCTCATCACATACAATGTTCAATCTCAAAAGTGTTATTCTCATTGTTAATCATCCCATTGATTTCTCTTCAAACAACAAATTTCAATATGAAATCCGTATATCTGACGAGCATAACGCAGATGGAATTGGTGGTGGAAAAGAGAACGGCAAACACTTTTATTCCAGCAGCGAAGATGAAGCAACAGTAACAACAACAATCGCAACAACAAAGGAATAACAAACTTATTTTGGTAGTCAGAGGTTTATGAAAACTTGACAACTAAAACAAATAAATTTAATGGAGAATAGGAGCTGGGGAAGTAGCTTAATTAGTTTCCAAATTTGGACTTTATTTGATTGACAAGCTGCTGATCAACCTGGAAGGCCTTGGCCAGCACCTCGCTCGGTATCGCAGGATTCGATCCAAACAAACTGAGCGGAGCAACCACGACACCTGGCAACTGGCTGTTGAATGCCGTGACAGCGAGGGCAGTCTCCTTGCCCATGTTGTACTGGAAGTGAATGAGCCCCCTGGGAATCACAAAGTTCTCACCTTCATTCACGATTTAGAGTAGAATGCATTGCTGGTGCTGATGAATCCCACCAGGAGTTGACCCTTGATAACAAACCCAAGCTCTGTGGCACGGGGGTGGGAGTGAGGGGGGTTGACGCCTCCAGGGGCGAAGTCGACTCGGTTCATAGAGAGCCCCAGCGGTTGAGGCCTGGAAAGCTGAGGACATCTGCAGTGGTCACGTTCGAGCCGATGATGCTGCTTGGATTACCTCCTTTGGAAAGTACGGTGGAGAAGAAGTCATCGGAGACGACGCTGGAGGCCGGTTTGCAAGGGAATCCATTGACAGTTATGTTAGTTTGGTGGTCGGCGACGCAGAAGTCCTGGAGGGGATCGGGGTCGGAGCGGCATGGTGAAAGAGTGAAGAGGGTTAGACAAAGGAAGAGGAAAGGCCTTGCCATGTAATATTGTGCCTTCATGGTTTATGGGATTTGGCGATGCTAGAGGATGAGCTTCAGAGATCTTGATGTTTGTGTTATTTATATATAGATTTGGCGCTCTGTAATGTAGTCTTGTACGTTTGGTGTTTTGAAGGATTCAACACCTTGTTTTCGTTTGACAAACGCGTCTGGTTGGCCGCGCGTGACAAATTAACGATAATGTAGCAAAAGATTAGGCCGGGTGGGTTTAAATGATTTTCTTATATATGTTGACTAGGAAATGGTCTGAACCGATTGAACTTTCCTTGAAGAGTTCTCATTGACCATGGAGTTCGGAAATTTTTTTTAATTTTTTTTGTCTCTGGCTTAAACTTTTTTACGTACATTAATTACGTATTCACAATATCCCCCCCCCCCCCCGCTTTCCCCTTTCTGTGATGGCGTCTTATTCAGCTGCTGATGGCCGAATTCCTAGGAAGAGGGCCACGGATGCTGGGTATCAATGGGTTTCGTCCTTACCTCCATTGGATGTGGTGGCGAGGCTAGAGTCTTTCCCGGAGGTCGTTAGCTTGCCGGTGGAGGAGCTCGAAGCAGAGGTGGCGTCATGGCAAAGAGGGCCGTCATTGCCCGCTCTTTCCACAAATGGGTCTCGGCGGACGCTTTGATTAGAGAATTCAGGTGTGCCGAAGTTCCTGGACAAATTGTTCTGGTTAATCTGGCATTCCGATGCCATATGTTTTGTTTTGATTCTCCGGAAGCCAGCAACCTGGTGCTGCAGCGGCCTTGGGTTGTTAATGGCCAGGTGATAGGGACCGAGGCGTGGAGGCCGGAGTTCATTCAGGCAGAGGACTCAATCCCGTCAGCTCTGGTGTGGGTGAGGCTGCCGAACTTACCATTGGAGTTCTGGAAGGAGAGTTTCCTCAGAGCTATTCTGGAGTCTGCGGGCGGTTTTGTCTCTGTTGATGCTGCTACTTTGGCAGAAAACAGAGGGGGATTTGCAAGGGCATGCATTAGGGTCGATCTCAGTCACCCTCTTCGGCCAGGCGTCCATGTACAAGGGTTGAATCAACCTTTTTTGGCAGCAATTTGTGTATGAGAGTCTGAAGGGCATTTGTATGACTTGTGGTACTCTGCATCTGGGAGGCCCGTGTTCGACGCCGAAGAAGACTGAGGGGGCTGGCTCAGTGTCCAACCATGCTTTTGGACCTTGGCTTGTTGCTGTTCGACAAAGGAAAGTCGCCTCTGGTTCTCAGGTGGCTGACAAGGGGGTGGTGCAGTCGAAGGCCTCTATGACAACTTTTGTTCCTTGTGCTGCTGCCCTGAAAAAGAAGCCTGGGCTTCGTTCGGGTAATGGAGTTTAGGCTGATGGTTGAGAATCTCCGGTGAAGCTGGCTTGCCGGTGGTCTTCATCGGCCATGAAGGTGGTGATTGATCCGGCTGCAGAGTTGAGCCACTTTGGGGGTGATTTGGAGCTGAGTTCAAAAGGGATGGAGGTCGTGCCGGTTCTGCAGGGGCGTGCCGGTTTTGAGGCTCAGGTTCCCAATTTGCTGAGTTCTGAGAAGGGAGGCTCCCAGGGGAATTGTCTGAATCAGCCTGTTGTGACCAAGAATCCCTTTGCCTCTCTTGTATTGGAGGTGGGTGTGGAAGGTCACCTAGACAGTAGGGATGCTTGTCCAGTTTCTTTAAAGTGAGCTAGACCGGAAGTTTCTCAGGCTCCAAGGTCTATTTCCAAAATGGATAAGCGGAAGGGTAAAGGGAAGGTTCCTTCTTGCAAATTTGGTGGGGTGTCTAGCTTCTCTCCTTCCCAGTTGGGTCTGGCCCCATGTTGCCAGGAAGGTGCCCAGGAGTTGGGGGGACCCAATCAGCTAGGAGTGTCGGATTTTCTTCAGAGAATGCTATTGGAGTTATTGAGGGCCTGAGTCTAGGGTCCTTATCTTCGGTGCAGCCTTCCCGTTCAGTTGAGGTAGGCTATGCTTGGAAGGTCAGCAGGCTTGTCCATTAATGATGTCTGATGCAGGCTCTTGTTGAAAGGGGGACTTTCCGATAGTATTATGATGGAGGACCAGGGTGGGTCCCAGCCTCCTCCAGTTTGTAAATGAAGATCTTACTTTGGAACGTCAGAGGGGCTCGAAAGCCTTCATTTCGATCCTCTTTTACTAGATTATTGCAGTTATATAATTTTGATATATGTGTACTCTTGGAAACCAGGCTGTCGGGTGATAGTCTAGCCCGGTTTCGTAGGCAGATTTTCCGTTCTTGGTCCTCCTATGCGGTGGAGGCTGACGGGTTGTCGGGAGAATGTTGGCTATCTAGCGTACCTCTACTGCTACGATTGATGCTTTCCATCAGTGTAACCAACAAATTGGCCTTAGGATCTCTAAGGGGACTTCAGACCCATGGCTTCTATCGGTTGTTTACGCCAGTACGGATTACCGGAAGAGAAGGGTTCTTTGGTCTGAACTGCTTGCCCTCCTTGCTCAAGGTATTTCGTCTATCATAGCTGGGGATTTTAACAATATCACTGAGGCTAGTGAAAAATATGGGGGAAGACGGGTTACTGACTCAGCTGATATCACTGAATTTAGAACCTTCATTGTTTCTTCCGGGCTGTTAATTTGGGGTTTTCTGGTCCCCAATTCACTTAGTGTAACAACCGTCAGGGGTAGCTCGTGTCTAGGAGAGACTTGACAGAGCTTTGGCTACACCTCAGTGGCTTCAGAGCTACCCTACGGTTACAGTCACTCACCTCCCTAGGATTGCATCTGATCACTGCCCCATTATGATTTCCACAGAGGTTAATCAGCAGCTTCAAAACAGTTTAGATTTGAGAAGTTTTGGACTGGCCATTCTGTTACTCGTTCTATCATTTCTCAGATTTGGCATACTTTAGTCAGGGGTAATGCTATTTATCGGTTATCACACCGTCTTAAGATGGTGAGACACAGGCTGTCTAGATGGAATCGGCTGGAGGTGGGTGATCTGGTCAGACAAGTTGAAAAGGTCGAAGATGATATTAGTATCTTGTAGGCTAAGGAGGATCAAGAGGATTTTTGTTGGAGTCAGATCTCTCCTCTCTTAGGGAGTTACTTGCTCGTCATCACTCCCTTCTTCGGCAGCAGGAGGTTTACTGGTGGCAGAGGTCCAGGTTTCAGTGGATTTGTGATGGGGACCATAATACTAGATTCTTTCATCAGGCTACCTGAAGCGGCGTGTGGCTAATAGGATTTGGAGGTTAGTTGATGATGATGGTCACATTCAGGAGGACATCCATTCTATCAGGGATCTGCTTCTCCATTTTTTTAGTCCAGATGGGCTGAGTCTACTGGTGACAGGGGCCCAGTTGTTCAGGTTCCGGATTCCAGGAAGGTTTCTCCTCGGAAAATGATTTGCTTGTCAGATCGATTTTGGCTGATGAGATTAGGTTGGCCCTTTGGAAGCTTAGTCCGGACAAGGCCCCTGGCCCTGATGGATGTCTGCCCTTCTTTTATCATCACTACTGGGATATTATTGGGCAGGAGGTGGTTCAGGCCATTCAGGATATATTACAAGCTAGACACATTCCTTCGGACTGGAATCAGACCTTTATTACTTTGGTGCCCAAGCGTATGGATGCTTCTCTTCCGCAGCACTTTCGGCCTATCAGTCTTTGCACTACCTTGTATAAGGTATGTGCTTGTCTTTTAGCCCGCCGCCTTTGTCTGGTGATTCCTTGTCTCATATCAGCTGAACAGGGCACTTTTATTAGAGGGCGTTCCATTTCGGATAATGTCCTCATAGCTCAGGAGTTTATGCATGATTTCAGAGAGCCCCGGCCAGTCGATGTCTTATGGCGGTGAAGCTCGATATGGAGCGAGCTTATGATAGAATGAGTTGGGCCTTTTTGCATCGCTCTCTTCTGGAGTTTGGGTTTGATGGGCGATTCATAGAGTGGATTATGGCTTTCATTCAAAGGCCTTCCTTTCTCTGATTGTCAATGGGAGCCGACTGAGTTCTTTCGCTCCTTTGTGGGTCTCCGGCAGGGATGTCCTTTATCCCTTTGCTGTTTATTGGCTGCGGATGATCTTTCTCGAGCTTTTGGTCAGGCCCAGTGGATAGGCGGATTGTCCCTTTTATGGCTGGCTCTGGGGGTCCCTCCGTCTCTCATCTCCTCTTTGCTGATGATTGTATCATTTTGGGTCCAGGCTCCATTGATAATGCGGCTTCTTTTCATTCTATTATACAGCGTTATTGCAGGCTTCGGGTCAGAGGGTTAATCTTCTAAAGTCTTCTATATGTTTTAGCCTGAAGGTTTCTAGAAGAACCAGGGAAGCCATTATCAATCTGTCGGTATTACTTCTCAGACTGACAGGCTATGTATTTGGGGATCCCTATAACTGGTAGAGATGCCCCCATTGTTCTAATTACTATGAGATTGAGAGGCGGGTTCGCCAGCGCATTGAGGGATGGCAGGTCACTAGCCTTTCGATGATGGCGAGGGTTATCATTATTCGTTCGGTTCTTTCATCCCTTCCCCTCTACCCTATCTAATGCTATCATTCCGATTACTTGTCTTGAGGAGGATTGAGCGATGCTTTCGAGATTTTTATGGGCTTCTATGCAAGAAGTCATGGTATTCATCTCCTATCCTGGGACATGGTCTGTATGCCTATCCTTGAAGGTGGTCTCGGGATCCAGTCTCTGATTGTTAGAACGTAATGCCCTTCTTGCCAGACATGCCTCAAGATTCCTTCTGAGCCGCATTGCCTGTGGAGCTCGCTGATGTGTGCGAGGTATGGTGACTGGTCGTCCGTCTCGCACATTTCTCCGCCTCGGGGATGCTCTTCCTTTTGGAGGAGGTTTGTCATTATGGTTAGGCTATCTCGGAGAATATCTTGTGGATGATTGGAGATGGTTCATCGATTGATGTTATTCAGGATACATGGATTTCTGAGCTTCCTCTCTCTCGGTGGCCCTCCTTTATTAGTATTGATGCCCCTGCCTGTTTAAAGGTTAAGGATTTGATTTCCTCTGACCCCCCTCCTGGCATATCCCGGTGATGAGTTTCTTTGGTTCGAACTATCTCGGTGGATTCTCTCAATGCCTCTTACTCCTAGCCGTTTATTGATTCCAGGCTCTGGCAAAGATCATGTCTCTCTAAGGCCCCTCTAGGGATCTGGTGAAGTTGTTCAGGCCTCAGCCCCAGCGGTGGAGGATGCTGCATGGATTTGGAAGCTTCCTATTATTCCCAGGGTTCAGCTATTTATCTGGAAGCTTATGTGGGACTGCCTTCCAACCTGTGTTCTTCTCTCGCAGAGAGGTTTACCTATTCAGCCGATCTGTCCTTCATGTAGTGGAGGAGGAATTGTCTGATCATGCTATTTTCACCTGCCCAGAGCTAGATGGGTCTAGCATATCTTAGCTATTCTATCAGACATGATGCTCGGCTCCTTGTGCTCCTCTTTCCTTCTTGATCTTGGAGGGGTTCCAGCAGAAGAAAGCTCTTTGGGCTGCCACGGCATATCAGATCTGGCTGTCGAGAACCAGCTCATTTTCTCTGATGATGTTATTCTCCTCATAAGATTGTAAGGAAGATTAGATTGTTGGTGGCGGACTGTGCCCGTATTGGTTTGATGACTCTGGCCTCTGGGTTCCCCTGCTGCTTGGCAGCGAACCGGCATACGGTTTTCATCTCCTGGGAACCCCCCCTCCAGGGTTTGTCAAAATCAACTTTGATGGGAGTGTTCGTGGTAGAGCTGCTGGTTCACTTTTATTATACGTGGCCGCATGGTGACTTATTGGCTGTGGGAGGTTTTGGTTCTCTCGACTCCTCTGTCCCCATGACCGAGCTTTATGTGGCCTGGGCTGGTATTTCTTACGCTGCTAGGATTCTTCATGCTCAGAGGCTCATTATTGAGGGTGACTCCATGTTGGTCATTTCTTGGCTGAAGAAGGAGAATAGCTCTCCTGGTTTTACTAATCCGATTCTCTGGGATAGTTGGACTTGCTTCGGGAAGGTGGATTGTGCCCAGATTCGTCATATTTACCGTGAAGCCAACTCGGCAGCAGACTAGGTGGCTACTTTCTGTGGCCCAGCATGCTGGATCATGGATTTGGAGGCCAGGCGACCCTTGCCCTTCTCTTTTGCAGCAAATTTTATACTCCGATGCGCATCCCAGTGAGTATATCTATAGGTTACATGCATATGGTACATTCTTCCATATTTATAAGATGATTCCTATTCTATTTCAGTTTTAAGTTTGTACATGTGTACATGCACGCATGTACAAATAATATGTCTGCATGCATGTACGTAACTTGTGCTATGATAAAATCGAGTACTCAGCTTCCTTCTTTTCTGAGGAAAATTTCAACCTAGGCCTGTTGCATCATGTGTCTTGTTGCTACGGAAATCCGTTCTTTGACTCGGGTGCATTTTCGGCTCCTGATCCGGACGCCGATCCTGTCGCTTCGGGCGAAACCTGCAAGACAGTCTGCACACAGAGGGTGCTGTGGAGGTTACCCTCTGCGGAGGATCCTCCAATGCCCAAGTCAATGAGATATTAGCAAGCATATATGAGAAGAAGACTCCCAGAGGAATGTCCCCAGGCTCTGTGTGAGCTCTAATGGGGGTTGAGATTCAGTGAGTGAAGATGAATGCGTAAGGGTTGTCTTAGAGTTACGCACATACCTAAAAGGTTGGGACGCTATGGTATTTATAGTGATCACCTGATTCCTTGGACATGCCTTGGATGGGGTCTGAAAACTGTTAGGATTTGAATCAAGTTTGTTATGAGGTTAGTAGGGTCTGTATCTTTTCAGTTAGAGGATCAAAGCTGGGAGAGCCGTTGTGCTTTGAGGCTCGATGACCACACACCTAGGCCACTCTCGCAGATCCTAGGCCACTTCTGGGCATGATTCATCGCCTGGAGTCTTGTTCAGTTATAGTGGAATCG